>CAEFZY010054829.1:0-89617 GCA_903066815.1 Brachyrhaphis roseni | reverse complement strand
GGTGATCCTTTGTGACGCCTTGGGTCCATTGCCTAGATCCTGGCTGTGTTCCGGTTTAAGACCTTCCTCGTGACGCCGTGGAACGTACCCACTGGTTGCCCGAGTTCCCAGACTCACCTTCTCCGTTGTTTACAAGTACTTCCTGGATCCCACGGCTGGCGGCCGATCCGCTCCTCTGTGTCCTCGCTGAATCCGAGCCTACCTGTCCGTTTCCCCCTCGCCGCACTCCTCCGCTGTTCCTGGACCCACAAAGATACTGAGAACCCGGACATATTCAGTTGCCCTCCAAGGACTCCAACTCTACAACCACAAGTAAGATCTGACTCGCTAATTCTGAGATCTTTCCATTTTCCTACGGTCCCTGAATTCACCAGTCTGCTCTACTCCTCTAGTGGAACCGCTGCATCCTGAACCGCTGACTCCCCGGACCAGTACATCATTGCACATTTAAGATAATTGTTGTTCTTCAAATAAATCTACTAAAACTGATTTTCACTCTCCTGTATTGTGTTCTGCATGTGGGCTAGAAATATTGAACCCATCATGACACTCAAGTCTTTTTTAACATGGGATCGTGTTCACTATAAAGGAGTCTTATAGGCAACTGGTTGCACTCCGTTTTATTCAGAGGTCTGAATAGAAATTCAATAGAAATTTCATTTGTTTCTTTTGTGAGCCTATCAGATAAAACCAGAAATTTGTGGTGTAATGTGGCAAAATGTGAAGGAAAAGAAAATGTTCAGTCAGTCCAGGTAACTAACTCAACCGTAATGTGATCCAGATGACAGAAAACAATTCAAAGACATAGTTTACAATGATTTTATTCTTTGAATTGGCTAAAGCAATCAAGTATCTACAAACTGATGACAGACTCTGGTCCTTCTGATCACAAAGATGGCCAGCAGCATTGGAATTAAAAGCATCAGAGGTTTTTACTTCAATACAATATATTTTCCAATACAGCAGGTGGACGCTGTATATCATATTCCAACTTGTGCATTAGAGGCACGCCAGAGAGATTACAGAGCTTAGCATGTAAACAGCAACGTCTATAATAGGCAAAGAGAAGTAAAGTCAATCAAATCTTGGTGATTTGTTAAAAGGTTGTCTTCCTCCATATTTGATTCAAATTTACCGAATTCGACGTAGATATCAGGCTACATGTAAAACACAAAATTTGAATTTTTCAGAAGACAGGCGGATGATCGAGTGCCTCATTTGCTTTTATTGTAATCAGGAAGTTTAGATTGCACGAAAATGTTGTAGGAAATACGAGTATAAGTGAATTGTTTACCAAAGAACTGCTGCAATAATTAAATTAAACAATTACATTTCATATGGTGTGTGTATGGTGGTATCTGTCGTTTTGGACGTCTCTGTCAAAGTTCTATGATAAAAAAACAAATTTTTCCCTACTTTTTATTGTAAGTAGGGAAAATACACCTAATTAAAGTCTTTGTAAAAAACAAAACAAATGCTAGTACCTTCTCATTAGTACAAATAGAACCAGTAGTTTATATATATTGATAATTACCCTTTAAGCTTGTGTGATCTGGACAGAAACATAAAAGCCTGGCAACTATTTCTGATGTTACCAGTTTAGTCATCCACCTCTGTTTTATGTAATACCTTCTTGACCCAGCAGGTGTCGCACTGCAGCGAGGGTGGTTCTGTGGGTCACAAACAGCACACACATGATCCTTCTGGTCCCAGTGAGGACATGGTGACCTCACTATCGCTGCCTCCACCAAAAGCAGCTTTGTATTTGTTTCCATAGACAAGATCCACATTCTCAATTTTCAATTTAAGACCGAAACACAAGCATCTAAGGGAAATAAAGTAAACAGGCTTTCCATTGGGTTAGAGTCCTCACCAGGAAGTATAGACAGAAAAGAACAAATGAATTAACCAAAGCAAGCACCCTTTGTTTTTGTAGTCCTGTAGTCAATATAAACATTTTCTAAGTATATATTGAGATATTGAAAAATTGCTGTTCTTGGGGGGAGGGGGATTATACTATATTTGATGATGAGAGTTACAACATGGCCCTGAAATATATTCATTCATGAAAAGGTCCACTGTTTATAAAGGTAAATCTAGGCATTTGATCTTCACAACATAAGGTCAAAACAAAACTTTCCAAGATTTGCATAAAACAGATGCAACTATGTATCGGTGGATCAGTGGGTTTACACACAGGAGCTTGGCTCCACCTGTTGGTGTTTCTCTAGTATTGCAATTTAAAACTCTAAAGGTGAGGAATGTAGACCAAAATAAATGCATTCACAGGACACTTTATTTAGGTACAACTAGCAAGTACAGGATTAGACCTGCTGTTTCCTTCAGAACTGCTTTGGTACTTTGTGGTGTGGCGAATCTGAGCTTTGAGCTACAAAATTTGCTTTAAACGCTGCATCTTTTAACCCTTTCAGTGAATTTTACACACAAACTAAACATAAATTTAAAATATGACAGAATGTTTTCCTCACCTAAATTCTGAGAAAGTTCATTTGACATCAAACTACACATTTAATCCATTCTAAAGAAATGAAGCTGGACCATGAAAGAGGAGTTAAGGTTTTTTTTCAAACTTTATTTTTTCATCTCTTGAATCATAATTAGAGTAACAGTAGGTCTGCCGCTCAGGTTCCTCCTTCCTCCGGTGACGAAGCTTTTAAAATCACACTAACAGTGAGATGGATACAGTAGTTACCATAATACTCAGTCATAATTACACATCTAAATCAGCTGTGGGAGCTGGAGAGGGGGAACACGGACACAAAGACTTTCACCGAATTGTCGCCTTGTCATTAAAGGAAAACACAGACGAACTCAAAACACTCAAACACACATTTGCTGCTGTCTACATATACTGTAGTAGAGCTAAAGGGTTTGGCTATGGGTGGGGCTTTTGTGTAAAAGAGAAGGGAAGGATTCATGATGGTTAGCGGTGGTCCCTTTGCTCACTTCCTCTCAGGACAGGAAGTGTCTACTCCTTGGAGTGCATGTACAGCAGCAGGTCAGCGACACGATTGCTGTAGCCGTACTCATTGTCATACCTGGAAGGAAAAACAAAGGTAAGTAAAAGTTAAATTTTATTTAAGTGCATCTCATTAGATGAGGAAGGGTTCTTGCTCTACAGGCTTAGCATATGTTAGAAACTCACCAGGAAATGAGTTTGACAAAGTTGTCGTTAAGGGAGATGCCGGCGCCAGCATCGAAGATGGAGGAGTGGGTGTCTCCGACGAAGTCAGAGGACACAACCTGGCAAACACCAACGTTACAGATTACAAACAGATCTCACTTTTTTATAAATAAAGAGCTAAAGGTTCAGGGAAATACCTGGTCTTCAGTGTAGCCCAGCACTCCCTTCATGGGTCCGTGTGCGGCCTTCTTGACGGCCTCCTTGATCTCGGCGTAGGATGCAGACTTGGACAGACGGCAGGTCAGGTCCACGACGGACACGTCCGCCACTGGCACCCTGAAAGCCATTCCTGTCAGCTTGCTAGAAGAAGAGAGAGAGAGAGAAAGATTAGACCCTTTTGCTTTGCTACTTTATGCTTTCTGACAGAATTAGCAGCAGAGCAGTCGTGTACCCGTTGAGGTCAGGAATGACTTTGCCCACAGCCTTGGCAGCGCCGGTGGAAGCTGGAATGATGTTCTGGTGGGCACCGCGGCCGTCACGCCAGGCCTTGGCGCTGGGGCCGTCCACTGTCTTCTGGGTGGCTGTGTATGCGTGGACTGTGGTCTGCGGAAGGCAGAGTTACACTGGGTGAAGGACTGATGCCATTAAGACTACCAAAAATATATAAATGCAGCAAAACATCCGGATAACACACAGATTTAGGGTGAATTATCACCAGGCCAGTTTAATCAAACTCTAGTCTGTTCAGCTAGAAAGTCCAGTTTGTTTGTGAAGACAGACACACCTTGTTTGTTTGTTTATTGGTGCACACTAAAGTTTGATTGGACTGCGTCAATCGAACATTGATACGGCCCAAAAAAGTGGTCCTTTTACAAACCCAGATCTCGGTTTGGTTGCAATGAACTCTGGCGCGGTTCTAATACATATGTGAACACCAAGCAGATGGGAGACCACTCCAGAAGCAGAAAGTGGACTATGGCAAAGGGGGTTCTGGGTAAATACCACCAAAACACACCAGTCTAACGCTAGCAGAAAGATTTGGCTCATAGTCTTTGATCAAAGACAAAAAAGAAATTCAACAAAAGCTAAAATCGGTTGCCATTCTGTTTTTGCTCCCATTTTGCAAAAAAAGAATTTGTGTGCAGTGACTTTTTCTGCAGTTTTTATGCCGTTTTCTTCAGTGGTTCTTGGTGCAGCGCCACCACAGGCGAGTGGGGGAACAGGTATTTCAATCAGTTTGGATCATTTGACACAGCGCGATGTGAAAACTAACGCACCGGCTGAAAATTTTACAAATACTGCAACTTTGGTCCCCAAACAAACCGAGTTTGCCGGACTATCAGGTGTTTCTTACCATGAGAGCCTCCTCGATGCCAAAGTTATCGTGGATGACTTTGGCCAGGGGAGCCAGGCAGTTGGTGGTGCAGGAGGCATTACTATGTAGAAACAGATAAAAACTCATCATTACTGAGAAAGGCTTGGAAAATACTGCAAGTTAGAAATAATATTCAACGGGATCATTACCTGACGATGGTCATGGAGGACGGGTCGTATTTGTCCTCGTTAACTCCCATGACAAACATGGGGGCATCAGGTGAGGGGGCGGACACGACCACACGCTGTGCACCCCCCTGGATGTGAGCCTGAGTTTGAAACATGATGAAAACACAGGTTAGAAAGCGAGTCATCCCTCCATGCCGTGTGTAATCCGCTGAGCGTTTCTTTGTGTGTACGTACGTTGGCCTTCTCCAGACTGAGGAAGACTCCAGTGGACTCGACGACGTATTTGGCGCCAGCGTTGCCCCAGGGGATCTCAGCAGGCTTCATACTGGAGGAAACAAAGGAGACAGCAACAAATGAATCTGTGTTGGCTCTATCCGTGTGAGAAAAGTAGATCCTGTCCACTGTAATTTAGCATTCAGGTCCTTGGTATGTAAATTGACAGGAAGGTTCATGTGTCGTGAAGCTGGAATGTCTCCTCTATAACCATCCTGTCGGTTTTCCCATCGCCAGAGCTGAGACTCTGAAACACAATGAGCTAAACCAACAGCTGCCGCAGACAGTGAAGCAGAAAGCCTCATTCCAAAGCCAGGAATTCGCTCTTACACATAAAAAAAAAAAACAAGACAAAATTCACACAAAAAATGTGTCTAAAACAATAACCGTCTTCATAATCACACTAAGTCCAACACCACATCAGCCTCCTGGAATCTGCAGATGTCAGGAAGTCTGAAGGATAATCAAGCGTCTTCACTTACCACTGGAAAACAGAGATGGCTTTGCCATCAACGTAGAGCTTGCCACCATCATGGGAGACCTCGCCATGGTAACGGCCGTGGGTGGAGTCATACTTGAACATGTAGACCTTTGAAAGGGAGGGGAAGAAATAATGAGTCACGGTGAAAAGTTTCACAAGCTGTAGTTTTTGATTCGGCTTTAAAACATTTAACGTGAAAGATCTTTCTATATAAAACTAATACTGACCTACAATAATACTTGGTATGGAAAATATACCAGAATCTTCCATTTCAGAGAAGATTCTGAACAAGTATCTGGATTTAATGTCATTGTTGCCATTTTATTGCAATATCTGACATTTAGCAACATTAGGTCAAGACCTACACATTTTCAACAGCATTAACAGTAATAAAAAAAAAACATCTAATATTGGGCTTCAGAGTTTTATATATAGCTTTTAAATAATTAAAATAAAAAAACAGATAATCTAAATAATCTGAATGCTGTAGTTTGGTATACTTATATACTCTAAGAGGTGAATTAATGTCAGTTTAAATAATTGTCCTCTTAGTTGTTGTCCTTTCCATTTTGTTATTATTGTAAAATATTAAAATGAATCCATATAACTTGCATTAAAACAGTTGACCAGATTAATTTTTCAAACATTGGATTGAATCACAAAGGCCACTTGTGAGTGGCATTTAAAATCTACTGTTGTAAAATCTACTGTTTTAAATGGCAAAACAAAACTAATCTGCAACTTCTGTACATGGGTGGAAATTATTTTTTTTAATGTTTTACCAACGACTCAAACATTTCACCAGCCATTGTTTCACTGTTTTTCATTTTTGTTACAACTCCCACCAGTACAATCAAATTACAAAAATCATATGATTCTTTCTTTTCTGTAAGAAAAACAATTTATTGACAAGAAGCTTAGCATCCATATGTACTTATACAGACCCCACTTAACAGTGGGGTAGTGCAATAAGTTATATTTAAACATTTACCAACATCAAACTTTAACCACAACGGTAACAATCACTGTTACAGTGAAAGTGTGATAACATGCTGTAACCCAACAAGCACAAAGCTCTCTCACCATGTACTGAAGGTCGATGAAGGGGTCGTTGATGGCTACGACTCTGATGCCCTTCTGGAGGCATGCCCTCAGGACCAGGCGGCCAATGCGACCGAAGCTGCAGAGATGGACAGATAGATATCAAACATCAATTTTTAAATCTTTATCAACATTAAATAATACAATGAGACGTATACATCGTACTTTGTGAGAACCTCAAAAATGACACTAAACTGCGCATTTAAATACTTTCCCTGATGTTTGGGACAAAAGTGACGGTGTCAGAAGGTGATATTTCACGGGTTAACTTTGAGAAGTGACCATCACTACTTGACCCTTTTCTTTTCCTGACAATCATTTCTGATCCTGATTATAAAACATGAGGTTCAAACTCACCCATTGATTCCAACACAGAGGTCTGACATGGTTGCTGTTGCTTAGGGCCTGTGGAGTTACCTGCACAACAAAAAAAACACAGGTCAGAATCAACACAAGCCAACGGATTGACGTAAACTAACCTCTAATAGAAAATGCCAACATTTTATCAGCATTTGGAGTTTAAACATCAGACATCAGGGGTGACAAAAGAAAAACAAACAAGATGATTTGTGAGGGCTTTAACAATGAGGATTATCTTAAACGAGTTTAGCTAATCAGGTCAGACTGGTAAATCGTGTTGCTACCATAAACTCTGTTTTCTACACAACAAGCCTGAGTAAAATAAAATAGTGAAAAAATTACAGATTGTGTGGGTAAAGGTGAATTCTGAGCCACATGGTCTATTTGTGAAAATGTAGAAAATTTGATTTGTTTATATGAAATCGGTATTTTTCTGTGATCAGGTAGGTTGAAACTCCACAGATTCAAGTTAGAGAGAGCCAATAGCAATATGCAGTTGTCATCATATCTGTAAAAATCATATCTGCAATCAAGCACAGGAATGTGCAATAGAAATGAGCCATGCAGAAATCTTCCTTTCATGTCATTTCTGATGAAAATATAGTGCCTGAAGTTTCTCTGTGCTACAAGTGACCTGAGGACAGGCCGGCAGCAGCTAAAACCTCATAACAACCAGGATCTGCGGCTCTGGTTGACATCAACGAAGGAGGTAAAAATACAGGCCATTAAAACCTGCGTTTCCCCAGCCTGCTCTGCTGAGGCGTGGAGGAGCTGCACCATGCAGCGACATGTTTAGAAAACAAAGGGATCCAAAGGCCGGGAGGAAGCGGCTGGTATGCAACCTAGAAGAGAGACGTGTCCGCCAGCCCAGCAGAGGGGAAGGTCTGGCTGTGACACAACTATTCGACCTCCTTTTCTCTCTGCTTTTCCTCGCCGTTTCATACAGTTCATTCATCTGCAGGATCAACCATCTTCATGTCCCTTTTGTTTCAACTCTAATCAGGACTGCATCTGCTTAAAACATGGAGATTGTTACATAATCTGATAAGTATTCATGGCATTCCTTAATATTTCTGCTTATGAGTTAAATACAGATGGTTATGATGGTTATATTATAGTAGATGAGAAAACTTTGAGGAAATCATGTGACCGCTTCTGACCCATTTAGGGCTAAACACATGAAATGCTGCAGTGCAGCAACAGCTGAAAATGAAATGCACTAATAAATTGGCCAGAGCCTGCAAATCAGCCAGTTTGCCTTTATCTGCAGATCAAATGATTAAAAATCTTTGGGGATTTCCCCCCCCTCTTTTTATTAGTTGCATCAAAGAAGCCCCATCATTTGTGATACACTTTGAGTTTAGTAAAGATCAGATTCATCTACCAAAGAACCAGAGTTATAGTCCACAGAATAAAAACTAAGTAATTTAAAATAATAATGAGCAGACATTTAGAAAACTGAAAACCGGCTTATAAATGCCTGATTAGTGCATCTGTAACAGAAAACCATATTAATATATCAACAATATGTGTCCAAAATACTTCAGCTTGGTATGTGGGTGTGTGTGTGTGTGGGTGTGTGGGGGTGTGTGTGTGTGTAACAGGTAGAGTGGCACCGGCTTGTCATTTTCAGATACTCTAATCTCCTAATCTGTGGGGCATTGAGGGCAAGCTGTCAATCCGCTGAAATGCATTGTGGGAGTACTTTAAATAGACTGCAGGGGTAACCAGATTACAATTCATGAATTTTACCTCACAGAACAGCACAAACAATGATGCTGATGATATCTGGAGTATCCTGTGACTGGGATGACATCGTTACTGTACTTTTTCACACCTGGAGTCAACTATTGAACTGCTATCAACTATTAAGTTCTGATTGGTCCAAAAGGCTCTTTATGATCTTGTTTCTGTGCTTTATTCTGTTTTTTCTTCAAGGTAGAGCAGCCATTTTATGTTCTGCAGTCAGCATCCATAGTACAAGGTCACTAAAGGAGAGACAAACAGGAGAGTGTGTGTACAACATGACAAATCTGTTTCCACTTTGTGTTTTCACAAAATTCAGGAGTTCACGGCTTTCCTCCTCCTGTAATCTGATTCCTCTCCTCCTGCATGAATACTAACGTCTCACTTTTCTCTGCACTGAAGCAGTTGCCCTGGGTTCCCAGAACAAAATGGCCGCCCTGCTGACAACTGATCCAACAGTGTGTGGTCCGTTCTGCATCTTAAAGAAGGTGGAAATTTCTGCTGAACAAGAAGATGAATCTCAAACATGTGGCTCCAGATGTGGAAAATGTCATAATTTCACCGCTTCCCTGATGAGGCGACACGCCGAGGCACGTCATGCACGTAAACCTGCACACACTTGACGAAACAATCCCGTTCGTGCCCTTCAGTTTTGCCCCGAGGCTGAGGGATTGGCAAATGGAAAGGCACGGAGGAAGAAGGATGGAAGTTGCAATAGTTTGTAAGTGGTTTGAATAAAAGGAAGAATTTCTCAACTAAGAGACAATAATTGCAAAAACTAGAAGCATCAATGCAAATCTCTTTAACAAGGTAGTAAGGGAGTTCTGTTTTGCAGAAAAGTTTCTCATATCATGTTTGCATGCAGCCAATTAATGGCGATAAAACAATGCAATTTTATTGCATTAAGTTTACACTTTTTTTCTATTAAAGATGCAATTATCAGACCTTGTTCTGCTCTGATGGCTTAACTTTATAAGAGTTTACTAATATCAGCTAGTTAGGGGCATATGTCTCGATGCATAAATGTGAATAATCTGGTAAATAAACTTAACCAAGGTTAAGTAAGCTTAAAATACAAATGTATCCCAGATTTTATGTAGCGAGCAGATATAAAAAGTTCCAAGGGTTATCTTCACTTTAACTTCACCCTGAAGTTGTGCCTCTTTTCAACAGACGGCACAGTTAGCCGCAGTCTGGTGTTCGGACTGCGCTCACTCTGAACCGCTCACAGAGACACCATTGTGTGGTGGAGAGTAGCGAGGTAACACACTGACGGCTGCAGCTTCCAGTCTGCTGGCACTCATTGATATGTTAGAAGAGGAGGCAATTAAAAAACAGGACATAATGGCAAAACCCCGCAAGATATAAACTGTTATTATTATTTTTGGTTCTGGAGTTTCCTCGATAAGGAAGAACAGGAGGGTGAAGAAAAACCTTCAGTTCAGATCTGACAATGAAGGCGGGTCAGGAAAATAAGACAAAGCCTCAGGGTATCATTTACTCCAACTGAAAGTAGGTTCAATTAAATGATTATGGTATGAAAAAAAGAGATGTGGATCAGACTGAATTATGGGAAATGTAGTACAGCAAACTCAGCATTTTACTGATCTTCCCTCTCATCTGCATAAGTCTGTCCCAGATAACCCCCAATATTCTGATCCATTCCCCCTCTTCTGTCTGACCTACTCCGACGTGACCTCTCTCATGACCCCAAATCCAGACACAATCATTAAAATTCAGTGAGCCCCTATAGCTTAAATTTGACCCCTCAGCGGCCGCTGAGTCTGATTCTCTTGTTTTTGCACAACCTCCCCTCCCCCAAGCTCTGGCCCATTTTCAGCTCACAAACAGCAGGAGGGATGAACCACTGGGGGGAGGAATGACTCATAACCAGTGACCAAAAAAGGTTAAATTCACCAGGCTGGACCAGGTGGTCCAGATTTTAAAAACTGCATGCGCGAGAGGATCAGAGACAAACATGATGCAGCATTTTCACTGCACTCATTCGTCCTATTTCCTGCAAACCCTTACCTTATTCCCTAGTTCATTAAGTTCTCTCTTTCCTTAGCTTTGCCTCAGTTTATGCACTGGTTGGAGATTTCACAAGGGTGAGTGAATGCGAGCAAGTTGACCGAGTGCATCCCCACTTTCCCGCACCAGAGCGCCCCAACCCCCCCAGCCTTCCTCCTTCGTCCGCCCTTGGCTATTCAAACCTTCCCCCAGCTTCCTATTCCTCTGTCACACCCTCTTTCTCCTCAGTGTTTTTCCACTGCAGTGGGTCGATTGGACAGAGACATTGCAGAAGAGCCAATTAGGTAATGTCTTCTCCTCCGACCCGCCTCTTTCGGAGTTTTGGAGTCAGATTTATCTTTTACTGTGCAACAAAAAGAACTTTCCTTTAACTTACAGTTTCTCTCACTTCCTCTTCAGCACCATGTCTGCTTGTTTTTTATTCTCACCTTAGAGATGTCTCTCTGCGGCTTTGAACGAGTCACTCAAATGTTCATCGTCATCACATCACTTGTCTAAAATATGCAAACACAGTCAAACTTTACATGGATGCGTCTGGCTTTTAACTGACCCCACATGGGCTGTGTTTCCTGTTGCTACAAATATTGGTTAAATTAAACTGGCACAATACTAAGAAAAAGCAGACATTGTGCCATAATACTGTAAATTTCATTTGTTTTAAATAAAAAAATGCTACAACATCCAGAAAACTGCAGATGTGTCAAAACAAAATGCAGAAACTCAGGACGAGGTAGACGTGGCAACTAAGCAAAGGAAATGAAAGAATATGCCCAACAATGTGATGTTTCTCACATTTCTTTGTAACTTTACAGGCTAATTTGGAATATTCCACTAAGAGGATTTTATTGAGCTTCGGCGCCATGTGTGAACCTTCTTTCCTGTGGGATGGCTCATTTCCTAAAAGTGGTGACAGTTAGGCAAAGAATGCTGAGTCATTCTGAGTACTTCTTCCTCTCGCACAAAGCCGAGTCAACGAGTGGTTCGTAGGCGCTGCTGCATGATCAAACACTCATACTAACCAAACCACCACTCAGGGGGAAAACACAGTTAATCTAGAACCAGCTCAGAGGGAATGAATGAGTCGAGTATGTAAATGACCATTATTAGGAGGTGTATCTGAGAGCCACGTTCTGAAACTTGTAAAGATGGAAGCTGTAGCTAAAGCTAGGCACCTTCTTGGTGAGGAATAGCAAAAACGTTCTTTTCTGTAAGCATGAGAAAAACCTAATCGTCATCTTTCATCCGGCTGATCAGCAGAGAGCAGCAACTTCAGGGACATCATCTTCGCTTTACCCTTTGAAGTGCATGTGAGAAAAACACATGCACTTATAAGAACCTGCTATACTTTGGTACCAGTAACCTGCCATGTTTGGCAGGGACTGTTCACATTCTTCAGTGTTATGGTAGTTTAGGTTAGCTGTGACTTCTCTAATTGGCTAACAGGCTAATTAGTGGTAGTCAAAAGGTATTTGTAAGTTTGTAGCCTTTTCTTAAGTATAAGCTGAGTGAGCTAACACAAACTGTTATTACATATATGAACATCATTAGCATGAGGAGCCAAATTAGCTAACATGACTTGTTAATATGACTAAAAATGACAAAATAGGGATAAGTTATTGATGTAAATATGTTTTAATATAAAAAAACTCCCCAAGAGAATAGAAAATATTTACTTAAAGAATGCATAAGACTGTTATTTTCTACTACTACATGCTTAAGGCCTTTACAAGCAAGCTAGGTCATATGCTAATGCTAAGATGCTGCTTATTGCCTGCAACCTTAACTTCAGTATGGTGTTAGGTAAGCTGCAGCTGTGACTACAATGTGAAAAATACCAAGTTATTGAGATTAAAAACAAAATGTCTATTATCATCAGTGGAGCAGCCCTGGGCCTGTTGTGCCCTTCATCATCTCCAGTCATGACCTTCATCCAGTCTGACATGGCTGCATCTTCCTGTAAGCTACCAAAACCACACGACAGAAAATTATCCATGCTTTCATTTGTCACCACGTCCCTTCTCTTATCAGTTTTAATGCAGTAAAAAATGCCTTAATGCTTTCAGATAAAAAAAAAAACAAGGCCTCATCAACAGGTCCGTCAAGCGTCGTGTCAAACTGCGGCAGAATCACGCGACACTGCGACACTTTTTCCTCTGCCTTACGGTTGCGTCAAAGAAATACAACAATACGAGTTTTAACCTGCTACTTCAAGTCATTCCTATTCACTTTGTTTCTCGTCACTCTGGCCCCTAAATCCCGTGACTACGGAATCCCATTCATCCCTCGAGTGTGTACAGTCGTCAGACTTCATGGTGAAGAGCAGAGCGGGCACGTAGCTTCATTTCTTCATCTCAGTACCAGAGTTATCACTCTGCGTGACGCACACGTGGAACAATGCGACCCAGAAAGCACTCTGTGGGATTCTCCATCACGATTTTTCTTTAAAAAAAAACCTCAGTGTTTTAGTATTTGTGCTAAACTAAGGGAGAATACAGCTTGGTTTTCGTGCAGCGGATTACATAACATGGAGTCCAGCCTACTTCCGCAGATGCAGCGCTGCGAGTTTACAAAGTCACGTTGCTAGCACGGAGCAGTTTTCTACATTTCAACACATTTGTCGACAATTGTGATAATTCCGCTTTCCACTATGCACAATTTCCACCGTGGCGCATTTTGAGCGTAACACTATGCAGTAGACCAACTTTGCTGTAAGGAGTAAGGACAGCCTCTCTTCCAGATTAAGAGGCCATTGCGCATCCCCTCCCATTCTCCCGTCTGTCTTCCTACAGGCATCGTTTAAAAGCAAACTGCGAACAGAACTGGTCAGAAAAATAAATTCGGCTACATAGCACTCCTTCACACCCCAATATAGTCCTTTCAGCACCACAATACCTGATTTATTAACATGGGAAGTGGATGCGAACACATCATGGCCACAAGCTTCCGCAAGTGACGTAGAACCTCTACGGCGACATAAGTCTATTTATATTTTGAAGGGTTTCAGATAAGAATGTTGATATAATGGAAATTATATGGAAATTTAGTTTGGAAACCTGAATTATACAAAGATGTGAAACCGCGGAGCTCAGGCTTACCTCACTGCTGATGCTGCTTGAGTCAGTGTGCGCAGCTCGCGGGTCAGGCTTCGCTTTTTATACTGCCTGGGTCGCCATGGCGACGTGACGTCACTTCATCCGCTGCTGACAAGATCCATTCTGAACGAGGGACTCCTCACGGTCTCTCTGCAGCTGCCATGGCGACCAGACTGATGGTTACCAGCGGTCTGGTTGATCTCAACTTTATCATCTAATAAAGAAAGCTGCGTTTTCTTGATGACGGATTATTAAATTAATAGCCTGCGATCAAAGCAAACAGAGACAGGCACCGATGGCAGGATGCCAGAGGCTGAATGGTGGAGAATGATGTAATCTTTTCTCACGTTCTCGTAATAATTAGTTAATGTGACCGAATACTGCTCACAAAACCTGGAAACCATCACTATCTGTAGACAGACTCAGGAAAAGGAGCTGCAGCAGGTGGGAATAAAAAAAAAACAAAACTATTAGGGTGGTGGTTAGCAGGTTAGTCCCTCTGCATTGCATCATACTGTTCAGGATTAAACTGCACGGTCATTTTAACCCAGACCCTATTTTGCCTATAGTTTCCTAAAGGACGACTGAATTGATCCCGTATGGGGGTTGTCACAAACACAGACCTTATATGCAGAAGCAGCACTGATGTAAGAAGAAATTTGAATGTCTAATTTTTATACAATATTATTACTATTGCATTTGATTACTGATTTTCACTTATATTCCACTATGATAACTCTTCTGAATCTGAATGAATGAGTTACAACATTTAATTTCCCTTTGGGATCAATAAAGTCACTTTCTTTTAATGCAGTCTGAATAATTAAAATCACTCTTCGCGTTGAGGAAATGAAAGTTGGATTTTCTTCCTCCTTTACCCCCCAGCGTCACAACACGTCAGACTCAGAGAAAGCGTACGTGAGGCAGGATGCGTACTGTGGTGGAACCTGGGAAATCCCTGTAGTGCAACTCACTGCACACCCGCTTTCATCGTTTTAATGGAGAGTCCAGCATTTTATAGCACGGCTCGCCTTCTCCTGTTGTACAAAGGAGACGTGTCCTCTCAACGCAATGGCAAATAAAAACTAAAAAATGTTACCAGTAGAGAGTTCCTTGTTTTTCTAAGTTTGGGGTTTGACTCAAACCTCTCTATTTTATTACTGCCACCTACTGGCAGCCAGCATGAATACATTCATTTAAACAATGACTCAAACCCACGTGGCTGGCATTTAGTAGGCAACGCATACCACATGATAAATATTCCTTAGTATGAGACACAAGTTTAGAAAATGTTAATAATTCCAGTTTAAAAGTAAGACATTTAAATGTTGGGAGAAATTGTGAACCATCTGCCAAATTAATTATGGTGGTGGATTTGGAAAATATCTACGGGGTTGCAAGACAGAGGCAAGGATTTTTCAGGGGGGGCAGCATATGCCAGGATTGTATATAGGTATTTGTTATCAGGTCTTCATTCTAGTTGTTTAGAGACATGCTGTTGTATTACGTTCTGGTTGGTGCGACAAATGCAGCACACATTGAAAAATCAATCAAAATGTCCAATTTAGCCTAAATTATTCTGATTCAAATTTAAGTTATAATTCAGTAATATTTCCATACTGTGTGGACCAATTCAACTGGATACTTTTGATGACATTTTTATCTCAACACTTAATGGATATATTCTCATACACAGCGACACTACAAATATTAAAGATGACTGCAAACAAGAAGAAGTTTGTAAATAAAAAACATTACAAACAGCACACAAAACACTTTTTTCACATTTATTTTGTCCAGCAACTAATATGATTTAACTCGGTTGTATTCCAAACATGAAAAATCTGACTGGACTTAAATTCCTTACATCAGTAGCGGTTTCTGACATGAGCAACCGCCCAGGGTGCCATATTGTTGTGAAATTCCCCCTCGCTCTTACGACCAAATACATCATCACACACACATTTCAGCATCTCCTGCAAGGCTACATGGGTACAAATAGATGTACAACAAGTGCTTGAAAAATGGTGTGCATGTAAAAAAAGGGAAGATATATTTGTTTGATTCTTGCAGTGCTGTGTACGTCATGTTATCTGCACAGCCTACCCTAAAAGAAAAGAAAAGGAAGGATTGTGGTCTATTATATTGATAATGGAGATGAGGAAGCTGAAGTTGCCAAAGATTTGGATTTGCCACCTACCAGAACTCAAAAATGTCATATATCTGAATTAGTAAAAGATGAGAATTATTCATTTAGAGAGAGAGAAGGGCAAGAATGTTATGATTAAGTTATTTCTTCACTATATCTTATTTCCATCTACCATCTGTACCTATTTAACCATGCAAAGTCACAGGAGGACAGGTGCCTATCTCCAGTATTCAGTGGCTGAGAGCTGGGGTACATCCTGGACACGTTGCAAATAACCTGCATATACATCCTCTTTCCTAAGGGCAATTAGGCATGACCAATTAAGCTAACGTGTATTTTTGGACTATTGGAAAAAGCTAGAGTACCTGGAGAGAACCCAAGCATATGCAGAGAGAACATGCAAGCTCCATGGTCCTGGCTGGGATTCAAAGTCAGGGCCTTCTTGCTGCAAGGCAGTAGCAGTAACAACTGCACCATGTATTGCATCCCTTCTCCAACACACGTGAACGAAATATCAGACTTTTGCAGAGTTGCATGACTGCTGCTGAGAGGATTCAGCCATTTTATTCAGGGGTTGGACGCATCTGAAAGTTGCACTGCAGTAGCTCTTCCAGGATAACCTATTCCCAATGGCGCCATCTCCTGGGGAAGCCGCGATTGTGCAAAGATGGTAAAAATGCTAAATGTCTTGGACCCCAAAGCGCTTCACAATACAACCAGTCATTCACCCATTCACATGCCGATGGTGGCAAGTGACTGGACAGTAGCTGAACAGTAGGTTGTTCCAGGACTAAAACAAGGGCAGGCAGTGTTTAGTTTCTGTGGCCCTCAGCTCTGGAACAATCTCCCTGAAAACCTGAGATGTGAAGAAACTGTTGACTCCTTTAAATCAGCACTGAAAGCATAAGTGCAGGGCCGTGCAGAGACCTGTGGAGGGGCAGGGGCTCAAAGTTAAAAAAGGGCACATTGAACAAGATCTTAAAACACCATACAACAACATAGCAACAACCCATATTAATTAAGAATTTAATTGGATCCTACTATATCATTGCCATCATGCGGCGACAATGCAAAGCAAATGTAGTATAATTTCCCCAACAGAAAATATGCACAAATAAGCAATATCACAACCCTTTTTATGTTGTGATAACAAAGCATGCCCTTTATTTTTAGCTGGGGTGTCGTTTCTCTGATCATCGGGCGTATTTCTTCTTGCTGCAGGAGCGTGCAAACTGCCTGCTGGCTCGAGGTCCAACTGTTAAAGTGTTTATGATTCAATAAAAAGAAAGAGACTGAGGAAAAATGGCACCGGTACCGGTACTGCGACATGGTACAGTCGCAGTACCGTGTCTTATATCAGGATGTTTGATGTAAAGACAGACATTCTTTATATCTGTCGGTGGGACCGACTCAGACTGCCTGTAGCAAACCAGGCTTTTAGCAGCCTGATTAAATAAAAGTCAGAAGTTGTTTCTGCAGCAGAAGCATTTCTGTGTTGACAGGAGAAGGCAGGTTTTTTCTTGCTATTGCAAGAACAATTATGAAAACATAAATAGAAACAGTTTTTCTAACGTCAACATCAGACCTACGTTTTTATTCACAAACGTGTACAAGCGGCCGAAATGGGTTTTCTCCGTATGGTGGCTGCGAACAGGCTGGATGGATGAATGGATGGACAGGGTATGGAAAAATATTCTTACCCATAATTTGATAGAGGGTACAGATCTGTCCCCCTCCTCCTCACCATGGACCCGGTCTCTGAACAACATGGAGGCAAAAACTGAGTCATTATTAGACTGAAGGCAGACAGACAAGTTTATTTTGCTAAATTATTATATTTAGCTAAATATTTTTTGCTGAGGGACACAAGCAGGCCTTCTGACATAGAAAAAAAAAAAGTAAAAAAATATTTTTTGAAAAAAAAAAAATAAATAAATAAATAAGAGGGAAGCAAATAAACTTCTGCTGGTATTCATAATGACATTAGTCCAGTAATGTTCTATACCAAACCCCTAAGTTCCTCACAAAAAAACGTGGATATATACTGAAAAGAAAAAATTAACAACAATTAGACATAATTAACTCCTGAGGTAATTTCAGATGTTAATTGATTGTACTGGGTTTTACAACCAGTACATCCCCAGTACTGGAGTACACAAATGCATGAACAAATTCTCAGTTCTTATCAGTAAAATATTCTAGGAAATTTTTTCATTTAATTTCTTTTGTGCAACACAAATGTCAGTGCATCGAGTTACAGCCAAAACTCATTTCCATCGCCAGTTGTTACAGAGTGAATGTCCAATAATTCATAACGTAGTATTTGGATTTTAGACGCTCCTCTGAAAATAGGAACACATAAAAAAGAAATATGGCCGATAGAAAGTGTGAAGGAAACCGTTTATGTCACAGTGAGGTGGGCAGCAGTAAATAAGGGCCACATCCGATGTGGGTCTGCCCTCTGTCCCCGGGCCGTTTCTCCTCTGTGATTAACGACACGCAAACATCTCCCTGGATTTCCAAGTGGGTAAACAGCCCACACGTGACCTCACTGACCCCAGTGACCCTTTTAATGTTGTGATAACACAGCATGCCCTTTATTTTTAGCTGGGGTGTCGTTTCTCTGATCAACGGGCGTATTTCTTCTTGCTGCAGGAGCGTGCAAACTGCCTGCTGGCTTGAGGTTCATGAAAACTGTTAAAGTGTTTATGATTCAATAAGAAGAAAGCGACTGAAGAAAAATGGCATCTATTAGAAAGCTCCAAGGCCACATCCGCCGCTCGCCAAAAATAAATCAAATCTCAGTTTTCTCCAAAAAAATAACTTGATGATCCCCCAGATGTTTGAGAAAATGTTCCCCACATTGAAGAGATAGTAGTACAGCGTGTAGCCATCAGTTCCTGACCTTCAGTCCAAAAACATTGGAGTTATTTATCAAGACAGTGTTTCAAAGCACATCAGCAAGTTTACATCTGAATGGCTAAAAAAACACACTGAGGGTTTTGGAGAGGCCTAGTCAAAGTCTAGACTTTAATTAGATTGAAATGCAGTGCCAATCAGATTATCTCATTTGAAAAACCCTCCAAGGTGACTGGAGAAGAAGAAGAGCGGGCTAACTATCTTCCAGAGGAGTGTAACGGTTTCACTGCCAGTTATTGTTGCCAATGAAGAGTAAAACCAGCAAGTTTAAGGACAATCACCTTCTCACATAAGAGAAGGTTGCTTTGGATTTTTTTTTATTAATACATGAAACCAACTTTTGAAAACTGAATGTTAGTTTTTGTTTATAAACAAACATTTAGTGATTAACAACCAAAAAAAGCAAATGTTGAGCAGCATAATAGAGGATCAGGTACAGTTTTTATGAGGTTATATCATTTATGTTTGAGCTTTGAATTTGCGTTCACAGCATCACACTTTAACTGAGTATTAGTCCTGCTATTTCATTCATGACCACGAGGGGGCGTGATGTCATTTACAGTAGAAAATAAATTTCCTTTACTCCCGTCAGAGGGGAAATTCAGGTGTACCAGCAGCAAAGTGACCAGGAATGAAAGCATAAAGGCTCACATGAAATTAAACTTATCTGTAACTGTGTAGGATATAAAACACCACAGTTTTAGGAAGGAATGAAAATAAAAAATAAAGCTTGCTTTGATTTTTCAGTATTTTGGTGCTGGTGTACCTGAATTTTCCCTCTGAGGAACAGTGAAGGTTGTTACTATTCTATCCACTTCTAAAAGCCTTGATAAACGCACAGAAACACAGAAACTGGTCAGTGAGGCGTCAAAGATGCATCAGCAGCATAGAAGAAGACGCATAAGGTTTCTGCCAAGTTTCAGAAAACCTGAGGATGAATATGGAGAGGAGGTGTCCTCACAAATCTGATAGATTGTGAGGACACGGCATATGTTTGTGACTGTCCAGATCACAAGCAAAGATTTAGCTCCGTCTTTTGCTTTTATACTTAAATATTTTCATTTATACTCAGCTGGGTTGTGTTAATTCCTCTACATTTAAAATTGTCATCTCAATCCTAAATGATTTTAAATTGTCCACCACTGCGATTTCTCACCACTTGAAGTTTTACTTTGCTCGCAGAAGCGTTGTCTCTTCTCAGTCCTTAGAAATTTTTGTTTTTCCTCGGAAGAAATTGTGCATTGTTCCCTGAAGCATTGTTTATGTGGTATTTTTCAGTGGACTTCAAGGTTTTGGAGTTGAGCCACCAAATGTTTGATGCACTGCCCCATTTGTCTCTTCCTCTTGTCATCCTTGAACATTTGAACTGTCACTGTCCTGATACTTATTTAATACCCAGAATTTCCTCGCTCCCTGTGGCTCTTATGATGTCCAGGTTGATCAAATTTTCACCTGTACCGATGTTTTATCCCTGCAAACTAATTATATTGTGTCCCCATCAGTGCCTTCTCATGCCTTAGAAATTAGAGTTTGTGTCAGCAAAGAAGCAATATCCAGCATTGTCTCACTTTTTAAATGATTCCACTGTGTCCTGAGTCATTCTTTTAAATTTTTCTTTTTAAATCAGCCACATTGTTTCACTGCTTTTAGTGTTTTAATTTTTACCCACCAAAGTTGTCTCACTCATTTAGTGTTTATTTTATATATTTTATCATTGTTTATTTTTTTGTCCAGCAGTGTGGTCTCACTCCTCAGAAATTTGAATTTGTTTCCTTCAGCACTTAGTTATTATTTATTGATTAAACTGCAGGATTGTCTAAGTCTGCATTGACTGTCCTTCCAGAATCCTTAACATCTAAAATGTAAAATCCAGCAGCAGGATAAAGAAAAGCCCCGGTGCAAGACGCTACCTAAGGCATCTTTAGGTAAAGCCAAAGCTAGAAAGCCATTGTCGTTAATATAAAACAACAGAGAGATGATGATGTCCTAATGTGACTTCCCAAATAGGTCTTCAGTTTTGACGGATTCCAATCTAATCAGAGTCACTTGACAAGTCATAGCGAGGTCCAAACCACACGTGTCTGGAACTCACTCGTGTTGTAATTCCACCAGATGTTGAAGGTATTGGTTCCTCTTCTTTGTCCCCTTCCAACAAAGTTGGATTTTCGAAGTGTGTTGATGATGAAGGACAGAGGACAGGGCTTCAGCATCACTGTCCTTTGTCCTCTTTCTGGTTATGCCAGTCACAGA
Organism: Brachyrhaphis roseni; assembly: GCA_903066815.1. NCBI lineage: Eukaryota > Metazoa > Chordata > Actinopteri > Cyprinodontiformes > Poeciliidae > Brachyrhaphis > Brachyrhaphis roseni. The sequence goes on along the minus strand of CAEFZY010054829.1, from coordinate 68,567 downwards.
TGTCACATGATCCCCATCCTCTTCCAAACCTACCTGATGATGCTGGGAGAGTCCGATACTTCTGGAGTTCTCTGGACGCAAAATGGGCTGTTTGTCAAGTCCAGATGTGAATTCAAGTAAAGTACAGTGAGCCGTGTCCTCTTGAGGCTTCTGAGCCGCCCCGATGACTTGTATGTATTTGAAATGTGGGGGAAGAATCTCAAGCAGGTGTGACGCAGCGTTAAGCGCGATCCACTTTCGAACCGCTGTGAGCGGAGGTCAGGCGATGAACCATCTTTTTCAGATGTTTCAATCACTGTTAAACACTCATATGCCTTTAAGAAAAGAATCTCCTCAAACCAGAAATAACTTCTTAGATAACTTAATCAGTGTCACACCCTGCCGCCTGACCATCAAAACAAGAAGAAAACCTGTTAACTAACAAATAAATCACAAACTGATTCCCTCAAACCAAGACAATTGTTTCTCTAATGACTGAACCACTGTTAACGTTGCTAATATTTCCAGTACAATTCAGTTAACTTCTGAATATAATACCCCTTAAAATGTGACCAGCAAAACACTGTCTTTTGCTTTTAAATGATGATAATGAACTAAACTTTAGCGATTTAGTGAACTTAATAAGCACGGATTGTCCTTTAATGGTTTTTATAAGAATATCCTTGTTCCCAGAACCCGGCTTGTTAGCAGGGAAGACAGAGGCTTTTCAGCCACAGGTCCCAGGATCTGGAACGGTCTGGTCTCCCTGTTGCTTTGAGGTCTGTTGGATCCTTAAATTAATTCAGATCTCTGTTAAAGACTCGTCTTTATAACTTGACTCTTAATTCCTGAGAGAGTTAGGCCAGTGGTTTTTTGTTTCTTTTTTTAGCTTTTATTGGTGATTTTATTGTTTATTTTGTCCTGGACAGCACTTTGCCTTTGTTTTTTAAAGCACTTTATAAATGAATGAATGAATGAATGAATGAATGAATGAATGAATGAATGAATGAATGAATGAATGAATGAAGTTGTGTGTTTTTATTTAAGTAGTGTATCCATGGAAACCACGTATTGATTGTTATTTTTCTAAAAACAGGTTCCAAAACGTCTCTTCAAACCAAAACTACAGCACTCGTCAATTAATGACATTTTCCCAGCAAATTTGAAATAAAATAGGATAAAATCACACAACAATTTCAACACAAATATGTTAAATAACAAAAATGCAACATAGACCTATCAGATTTCAATAGAAAAAAATAGAACAGCAAGATATTGAAGCTGATTTTCACAAACGCAAATAATATTTTATTTTGTTTTTCAAGTCTCCTCAAACATGTTAAAAAACTAAAAATATAAAATTAGTGTGGGGACTTGGGGTATTTTCTTTTAAGTTTATTTATTGTATTTGGATCAGTGTATCCATGTGGCATTTTTCTAAAGAAAAAGACAAAAATGATCAAGAGCATCTTGTTTGCCAAGACAACAAATTTAACTGTATTTCTCAAAACAGCAGGAGCGTTTTTATCAAACACCAGTGTTATCGTCCCAGACATTTATCCACAGAAATCACAAAGCAAATTCAATAACTCGCAAATGCTGCACCCCAAAAACTTAGACTTTTGTGAACTATTGATTTCAAACAACCAGTCAAAATGCCCAAAAGTCATCAAACCTGAAGTTCTCAGACTCAAATCATTTCATCCACAGCTTTAAAAGAAAATAACTAAACAGAAAGAACTAAACAATTCAGAAAAAAATTGTACCAAACAGTTTATTAAAGTGGAAGTAGCACATCTTTCTTTTTATTTTTTGTTTTTTACATTGTACAAACACAAGCAATGAACTCTCTTGCAAATGTGTTTATTTCTGCTGTAGTTTTGAATAAACATCCAGACATTGAAAGGCATGAGCTTAAACAGACGAGATTATGTCACGAAAAAAAAAGAGAAGAGCAGCTTTCACCACATCCTTATGAAAATCTAACATTTTACTGGAAAAAAAATAATTTAGCAATCAAAATGTTCAGATTTTGCAAGTAAATTTAGCATTAAAGGTATCAATCATACTAGTGTGGTCTCAGTGACTGTCTAAAAGTTGTTGTTTTTTTAAATCTAAGATAATGCTCAGAATATATTTCCTCCATCAGCACCACTGAGTCTGTTTCATAAAAGAAAAGCCTTTGCTTTGCACCACATGCTATCTGTTAATATTTAAGCTCCCTTGTACAAACTGTCCGTTGAAGTGAGCCACCAACAGCATGACAAACCTTTCATATACACCTTCGAACCACCAGGAAATTTAGTCCTGAATGGAGGAGGCGTGTGGGTGTGCGGATATGAACGTACGAGAGATTCGAGGGTTCCCTCAAACACAGCTCTGTGAAAACAAACCATTTGTCATGCTGTAATTTTAAAATAATTTCCACATGCCTCAGTTATGTCAGGGCTTTAATAGCCAGAACATTACGCCTAATTTTCACGTTTACATTACTGCATATTTGATTATATCTCGCATGGTTTTTCCTCTCATTATCAACCCACTGAAAGTGATTTAAGACATCTGCAATGCAGGGAGCTTGAGCAGTTTGACACCACGAGCCCACGGTACCATGAAAACAACCTCCTGACCCCCTCAGGCACAGAGCTGGCCCTCTCTGATAATATTTTCATAAGCTGTGAATTATAAGTGTTTAAAAGGGCACTAATTGCAGGGTAACACTCCGAGCCAAGAGCTGCTTAGCATCAGTAAACCACAGAGTGTGGAAGGAGGGCCTATCTGAGCCAGCTTTTAGCAATGGCTAAAACATCCACTGTGGCTACTATTTTTACAACATTTCTACTGTTAATAAAGGATGAAATGGAAAATAAAACAAAAGGGAATGTCAGAAGAATCATGGCTGAAGTATTTCACAGCCATGTTTAGTCTTATTTGAATCTGTAACATTATCAAATGACTGATCCTACAGTTTTTTTTACTCTTACTAACAGAGTAAAAAAGTATTGGAAAGGAGATGGATGCAGAAAAAAAAGTGTCTCATGGCACTTAAGTTTTTCACATTGCAGGCAAAACTTTAACGCGTTTAGATTTAGTGATTCAAACCAACACAAAGACGTGCATTGTTACAAAGTTAAAGAGAAATGATACACGGTTTTAACTTTTTCTTTAATAAAATTTTAAAGGTGAGTCATGGGCATTAGAAGTGTGCGATGCTGCTTATTTTGGTATAGATCTGATCCAAAGTAAATACAAGGCCAGTGCTGCCAATAACCAATAATAATACTGATAATTCTAAAAAATAAAAAAAAATCTGATATGGCATCAAAACTTCTGACCTTTATGTGTTTTTGTGTTTTTTCTTCCAATTATTTTGTTAAAACCAAGAACAGAATTTAGATTAAGTTTATAGGCATCTAGAAAAAACTTTAATTGAATATGTACATGATGTTATAATTTGTGTGCAGCTTGGCGAAAAGACTGACACATTCTGTTTTACAACATTTCAGCACAGTTTTTGACTCTTGCCACAAATTCTCAACTAGATTTAGGTATTGGATTTGACTGGGCCATTCTAACATATTCACTTCAATTAGAAAATTGGGCCTAAAACAGAGTAACAAACTAGACTTCAACTCTGGGAGCGACACCAGGAGCTGACAAACAAGACAAGAGGGAAATGTAAATAGTGGCTGATCAGAAATGGTTTTGAGTAATTGACTTTTACAGCAATTTATCCTCCTGAATGAGAATATGGAAACAATGACGATGACAAATTCTTCTTAACAGAAGGGAACCTTCAGAGATATGCCACACACGTTTAGGGTTGTGAATATGTTGGTGTTTTGAAAGGCACCGTGGATGGACCAAGTCATCAGCCTTTTTTGGGTGAGTAAATCTGATAAGGAAAGTAAATGACGTCTTTCTGAAAAACTAACACGGACAATAATCTTCAGGGTAGAGTTTCACCACAAGCGGGGCGCCCAGTTATTCACATGTGAATGAGAGATTGTGAAAACTTTCATTAAATCTCCCAAAATGTTTGCTAAGAGAAAAGCCCAACACAGCATTTCACTGTCGCCAAAATGAAAGTGGTCCAGATAAGTAAATTACCTCAGTGAAAGAAAACACTGATAGCGCGTTTGCGGATATTAATAAATTTGAAAGACGTTCAGCTTGTTTTCTTTGCATTTCAGATCATTTCCATCTACCTTTAACCTCCTGGGCCTCATTTCCAAAGACTTATCTCGTTCTCAATGCAAACTGGAACTGTGCTCAATTAAACCCATTATGTGTGTTGTGAAGCGTATCAAGTTGTGTCCTGAACACAGTTTCTCAAAATGTGTCATTTCAGCACATTGTCAGCAGAGAATCTCACAGAGGCTTCTTCTTGTTAAAGGGACAGTTCTTGATTTTGAGGGAATTTCTTTCAATAGGTCAAAGGCAAAACTCCTTGGAGTCTTCATTTAGCATAAATCCAGATTAGTTAATCCCTGGGGCGAATGGTAACAACCGCTCTATGAGAGGTAGCACCAAAGCAGACTTCTGCTGTCTTGCAACATTTATTTTGTGCACCTTTGGACCAGAAGTTGACAGAAATTCAAACAGAACTGCTATAGTCTCTTTGTGGGTCACAGCAGCAAGTTAAAAGCATATTCACACAAACGTAGAAACAAAAATAAAAAACAAAAGAAAGAAACTGCATAGTACCGTTAAATTTACAGCATAAGAAAAACAATACTTTGCCGTTATTAAAAAGTAGCATGCTCGGATAAAAGCGGATGAAAGAGGGAGACTGTTGAAACTTAAGCTGCTCAGCAATTCTTCGTATTTTTGCTTTTCTATGCAAAAACATGTCCGCATTAAGAGTTGTGCTGTTCATTTGTCACCTAAGCGGTGCAGGTTTCACCGTACATCTTCCTAAGTGTATCTCTTCTTCTTCCACCCCCCATGTTGTGAAAGTAACATCAAGGCTCTCTTCCTTCACCCCACAATAACTGCACATGATTCTGCTTGCAGCTCTAATTTAATGTATTATTAACAGTTTTTAATTCCTGCTCAGGCTTATTTTGGAATCAGTTTAAAAATATCAACCCCTTATAAAATTGTCTCCACTGTTTCCCCTGTGTTTGTTTCACATAATTGAGTTTTAAAAAAAAAAAAAAAAAAGAGAGAGAGTAAACTACATAGAAGCATACAGTGAATACCCAGTATTTGTCTTTTCTATAATCTCACAGTTTATATTTCCGCCTGCTTAACTACCCCGCTGCCTCCAGAGTTTACCTGTTTCTTCCTCTGCCTCCTCTTCTTTTCTGGCTGGCTTTCCCTGGCCTGGCGCTGAGGGACTGGAAGCGTCACCTCATCATAGCAGGGATTTGTTTTGCTTGGAGGATGCAGCAGGACGTCTGTTAATATGATCTTAAATCCTCGACCCGGATTTGGCAGGTCCTTGCAAACACGGCTGCTTTTTAAAGGTTCCTGTCAAGCTCTCGAGTCCCTCGTACGGCGTTGTCAGTCTGAGAGAAAAACTGTCTGCAATAACTCCGGAATTAGCGTGTAGCGTGTGGAGCTGAGCCAGCTTCAACCATTCCTTACTTTGTGTGGAAGCAAACATGGTATTGTGCAACTAAATTGTGTTTCAGGAGCTCGAATGCTCAGACTTGAGCAAAGCTGCATAACAGCAGCTGATTGGACCCATCTATCTAAACTCTTCTTCATCTACGAACAACAGAAAAGTCTGAACCAGAGGCTAGGTTAATGTTGCACAACTGAGATTATGAGTTATCTATGTTTCAGGTGTACGGTTAAAACAGAAATACTCTAATAATATTCATCCCTTTTACATTTTTTAAAAAGTATTATGTGGTAATAGTTTATCATTGTGAAATGTAGTTAGCTTTTGTACTTTTCTTTAACTTGGAAAGTATTCCTACATTCTGTTATTTTATGAATCTGCTCCATCTTCCCAAGACCCCAGTCAGACGTTCAGGTTCTGGTTCTGTTGGAGGTTTCTTCATATTGAAGGGGAGCTTTTCCTCTCCACTGTTACCACATGCATGCTCAGGATGAGCGATTGCTGTAAAATCAGTGACACAACCCAGGCGATGGTCGCTAACATCCAGATTTAGTGAATGAAGCAAGTCAACGACTCGATGCAATCTGCTGGATTTCCTTAGACAGAAAACTTTTAAACTGAATTGAACAATGAAATCCACCTAATGCACTGCTTGATAACTAGGAGACACTGGAATGTATGTTTGACTGATGTTGTGATCTGGTTTGGATATGAATAACTATAAATAATTGCAAAGGTTATTTGTTAGAAACAGAAACTAAAAACTTGTAATTTAGATCAAAATTATTAAGTTGTATTTCCTGATTATCAGGAAATAATAGCCAAATAAAGTTACATTCAAATATGTAGTTTACATCGTCTTCTTCATGGTTTCACTTCATTTACTTTGTCTATTAAGCATACTTGCTTACTGCTGAAAGGCACAGACACACAGCGATGCAGAGCGGATGGGTGTAATCTTTTACATGTGACAGTTTTACCTCTAATGTGCTGAATGAAAGATATCGAGACTAACACTGCAAAAATAATGCAGGTTTTCTTCTTCTTTCTGTCTCTTGGCCTCCTTTTAATATTGTGTAACCCAGTCAGGAACGTTGCGAACTGTGGCCACCAGGGGGCACTTGTCAGAAAGCACAAGACCAGACTTCTTCAGCTCTAGAGTGAACATTTCAGAAGGTGACAGTGGTTCAAGAATAACAGGATTAGATGATGGTTTTATGACTCACAAGCAGACTAACAGAAGTAAAGCAAAACCCAAAATGAGCGTGGAGACTGGAAACATTAATATTACTGCAACAACAATAAACTGTCCACTGACAGTAATCTCATCCGGACATATTAACATTTAAAAATAATTTGCTTAAACTAAAAAGTTCACTTGTGATTGGAAAAGACACAGACATATCCCAAAAGGCAAGACGATGGTAGAAAAGAAGCATTGATTAAAGTAAAAATAATACAATAATAATTTGTTTTTATTAATATTTTTTAAAATGTCAAAATTATTCACACTCTTCTCGGCAGCAGTGGGAAACCCCTTATTGCATTCCAGCCTTATTTTTGATAATAAGCTCAGAGTTTGAGGTAGGAAGGCCTCCTCTACAGATTACCTGTCAGATTTAAATCCGGACATAAAAGATTCATTTAAACTTGAGTTAAAACCTGATTAGAATTTAAAACAAACAAACAAACATGTCAACACAGAACCTCTGAGATTTAAATACAGGGAAAGTTTGGTAGCTGTTTATTTAAAAAAAAAAAAAAAAGACTAGTCTGTCAGAAATATGTGGCCAGAACATTTTCCAACAATAATTCTTGACAAATGAGTTAAATATCACACCGTATACGTCTCAGCAGCGGGGCAAAAAATATTCTTAATGGGATATTAGCATAAGGCTATGCAACAGATTAATTTCATATATCTTAACAGGTTGGCATTAGGAAGTCATGATGATGAGCAGACAGAGGAAGATGGCACAAAATCAGTGATAAAAAACAAGGAAAGTTTGTTCAGAGAAAGTTAAAATCTGTGTCGGATGAAGACCAGGTCAAATTTCTAAAGTAGAAGCAGATCCAGACTGAGATTCCTGAACATTTTATCAGTGATCAACAGCTGTGAGCCAATCAATATTATTAGAAAATCAATCAAATTAAAAACATTGTGCTTGACTGTTTTCGGTCTCTCTTTAAGTCAACTTTCTAACAGAGGTATCTTCACCAGCTCTCTTTAAGCATTGATACATTGGGTCAATTCAGATATATCAAAACATTGTTTTGTAACTACATCTTCTGAGCTCAGTTTTATCGAGTTTTAAAAAAAACCAACCTCAGTGCATTGTTTTGGTTTTATCTCCTAGAGGTGTTGGAAGTGAAGACTGTTTGGTCGATTGGGACGTTGCTTCATTGAAGTAGTCGGTCATTTCCGCCTCAGAGTGAGATTGTTTCGTTCTGCAGTCTGTTTGTGTTCTCCTGTGAGGCCTTTTAACAGATGTGTGTGTTTAAAATCGTAACTAGTTTCCCACCTGGGGCAAAAAACCCCCCCAAAAAACGTTGGTCATATATGTTTTCGGGGCTTGCCGTGTGTGTTTACATGCAAGTAAAATATGTTCTGCCACTTGTTGTGGGTTGTTGGAAGCGGCACGGAGGAAGAATGCAGTTAAACTGATTTAAACTGATGTCATGGTAATGTTTAAAGAACAAATCTGTGTGTGTTTGTGTGGTTAAGAGGTGGCGCAGTGGGGGCTTCTGTAAGCCAGAAATGAGATGAGTTTCCATGTGTGTGCGTGTTTGAAACGTGGCATGGCGGGGGTAAAGACGACATTCTTGGGACGTAACGTGTCTCGTCTGTTTCGCTCACCTTCTGTCAGAAGCATCAGGTGGATCTCAGGAGAGATGAGCATAACTTCTTGGAGCACAGCAGAGCGAGGCGGAGAGAGGGACAGACGGAGGGAAAATAAACAGGAGCGCGGCTGATGAGTAAACTCTTACCAGAATACATGATGATGATTCTTCTTTAAGCGGAACATCAATTCCTTGCCGTGTTTGCGCTTCAAGTTTTTGATCGCCTCAGGGTGATGATTTTACCCAGACAATCAGCAGCTTGCAAGTGGTTTTGTTAAACAGGGAAATTTTCGTCATCATGGTGTTCCCTGAACAAACTGCACGAACAAACATGTTCATGATCAAACCTCTGAAACCTTTAAATACCACTGCAAAAACACAAAGTTTTACCAAGTATTTTTGGACTAGCTTCTAGTGGAAATATCTTAGTACATTTGAAGTAAGACAAAACTAACTCTTCAGCAAGATATAGGAGCTTGTTTTAAGTAAATATTTCCTTTATTTTGAAATAATCTGGAATTTCATTAATATTGAAGAATTATTGACTTAAAACAAACTCCTAGCTCCTATATCTTGCAAAAAAGTTACTTGTAGCCCCTCATATATATATATATACATTACAGAAAACATCGAGCTTCCTGTTATGCAACAACAGAAAGGTTTCGGTCAGAGGCATCTTCACAGCCGCTGTAGTACTGACTGGAGGAGACCCTTCGTCATCGCCATGAACAACATCTCTTCGAAGAAAATTGTGTATGAGCTATAACAACAGTTATTTTCCCTTTTGGACCAAGAAAGCATTTTTGAATTGAATCAAGAAGAAAACAGGATAGTTTCCTGTTACAGTGTAAAAAAAGTTGAAGCAGCGTAAACACTAATAAAGTTTTGTTGAGACATTCAGGTCCTGTTTGGGACATGAGGGGTACTCTACAAAGGTCTTAAAATATTTTTCCTATAATCTTTGAAAACAGTTTTTTTCCTGGAACAGTTGGTGTTTTGGATTAGTACCAAACTCATTATTTCAATATTTTCTAGCAAAAACCTGATTTAAATGCTGAAGCTAAAGCAAAGATGTGGCACATCCTAAAACTCTACTAAAGAACCGATACCTTCATCTGATTAATCTTCAAAATAATATAAAATACTCACAGAAACTGGATCTTAAACCAAATTGCATACTGAGCCAAAGCATAAAGTCTGTTTTTGCAGCAGATAAATCATGATTATAAGTAGGTACCTCACACACATTCTTTAAATCGGTCAGATTTTTTTCTCTCTCTCTTGCAGTGAAGAAACGCATATATTTAAGAAAAAAAGTACTTCCAGTCCCTCACTTTGATTTAACTATGAGATGCATTATGATTATTATTTTTTTTTTTTTCAGAATAAAAGACACTTTGGACCAGCGACATCATAACGCTGAACTATACGGATTTAATTTCAGGCCTGAACTCTAAAATTACTACAATACATCTTGCTTATTTATATCTGGTAATGTGCTCAGAAGATTACGCTCTAATAATACCAAAGGACAATAATAAACCACATTCATGTTTAAACAGCTGCAGAGTCAAGGTCTTCTCCAGAAAACGCAGCTACATTAACAACTCCTGTCCTCTCCTCATTCCCCTCCTCACAGCCTTTTGAGCTGCTCTCCTCTCTCACAATACACGTATTAACACCTTCGCCGTTTGGCCTCGTCCTGATCTCCTCTCTTGTCTCCTCTCACCTCCTCACATCAACACCCGGTCCTTGCATGCGGGTGCCCCCTGTTCCTCGCTCCTCATTGTTCCCTCCCCCTCATCGTTATCATGTCTGCCTCAGACTGCTGAGCCGGTTTAACACATCATCCGCTCTGCGAGCGAAGAGATAGATTTGTACAAACGTGCGCTAACTCTGACACTAATTATTCCTCAGCGTCGCGTCTCCACCAAGCTTTATTTTCATACTAATTTTTGTCCTAATGACTTCCACCTCGCCGCCTCTCTGCATGCCTCATCCCTCTGCTTCTGTCATCACAGATCTCTTTTGTCTGTGCAGCCGTCTCTTCGTATTCTGATGTCATGTGTTTATGTAGAAAGCTCTGCACTTTTTAACACATATAGGCCAGAAAACTCCTAGAAGTATCTGCTTAAAGGGGCAGTGTTATGTGTTTTCCAGGCACATATTCATTTTATAGCACAATCAAGTAACTATGTTACCTTCAGTTGTCATAAATATGCAATAGAAATATATATATATCAGATATGACTTTAAGAAAATTTGACTTTGTAGTGTAACGCCTTGAAATTGGGCCTGTCTCTTTAAGAAAGTCCTGCTGTTTCTGAAACAACATCCTCCATCATTTTACCAACGCTTCACTGAGAAGTAGCTTGCAGCATAACGAGCTCAGCAGATCTGCAGTTCCACCAGGTGTTTGCTAATTGCTGCTGACTAGTCTGAAGGAGCTGAGTGGAGGAGTCGTGGGGGAGGGGTTAACGGTGAAGCAGATGCTCTGAAGATTGAAAATTTCATCCTCGAAGGCGGCGCTCGGTTCCACCACGAGTTTTTTTTTTTTTTTTTACAGCTAAACGGTTGCCACGGGAGATTAAAGGATTTTTCAAACATGAATGAAAGAATCAAAGCAACATTCCAGGTAAGTTTTTGATGAGAGAGTAAGATTATATTGTGACGTACAGCTCAAAAAAAGGTCATTCTACATGATCTGGCCCTTTAGCTACAATAATTAGCCAACAGGGACTCGGTGAAAATCAGCTTAAGATCCAGAAATGTGAGTCTTGTAAAGTGCTACACACTTAAAACTATAGATTGAGATTCAATAAATGTGACAGAATTTTGTACTGTGTTTATTGTCAAGTATGAATAGCAAAAATGTCCCAAAGTGCATTCTAAATGACAAAATAAAGATCAAGTTGCTGCAAAGTGAGAGAATGAGTGAAAATGATACAGTTCAGTAAAAGTGCCTTTATTTTGAAGAACCAGAAATGTTGGTTTTTTTTTTAAAACCCTTTTGTTTGTGTGAGATGCTCATTTTGGATTTTGAGGACAGGGCCTCTGAACCACTTGGTTTTAAAGAATTTCAACACCTTGGAGTGTTGCAGCTGATTTCTTTACACTCCGAACACAGAATTTCAGATTTCCAAACACAACTGGAATGTAACCCAAGTCTCTGTGGATGGGAAGCATATTTCTTTCTGCCGTGTCCAGCAGCTTCTCACGTGGGCAACGTTTAGTTTTGTAACATTTCCAACATAGCAGGGGGAATTTTTTCTCCCTCTCAGCCAGCCCTGGGGTCGATCTATGCTGAACATTTCTGAAAGGTAAATGTTGGGGTGTATCATATTTGCAGGGGGTACATGGGGCCTCCTCTTCATCATTTTTACATTACCTCTCTCTTCACACACGTTGGCTTGATGGAGTAGGAGCTGTTTTGCCAGACAGAAACAAGATCTTGACCACCTGTGTGGATTTTTACCACCGAATCACCAGCAAAAACAAACAAGAGTAAAATTTCATGCATAATTGACAGCGAACCACAAAACACACTTTGGTCTTTGGTCCACTTTGTGGTCAAGTGGACATTTCTGTAATTAGTCGATTCTTTAAGGTCTGTATGGTAAAAGGTGTACATTATGCATGTGAGAGTCCTGCCACCTGGCTGAGATTTGAAGCCTTTTCAATTACAGTAAGCTTGTTTTTAGAACCATGATGTTCTAAAAACATCATGGTTCTAAAAACATGATATTTTAACACACTTTTGTTGTTGTTTTTTTTCTTTTATAGTTCTCGCTCAGTACAAAATTTCTGCTGCTGCTTGAGAACTGCTTAAAAATGTAATCCATAACCAAAGTCTCTTATACACAATAATTTGCTGCAGCATTGACTATTATTTTCTTAGTGTGTGAGCCAAATGGCCAAGAGACCATTTGATTGCAGCTGCGTCTGATATCAGATGCACAGTTTTAAGTGACATTTTAAGTATAAACAACACGTTGGCAGAAAGTGACACCTGACAGCTACATTAATGGAGGTAAATGTGAGACTTTTAGGTGCTTCCATTCACTGTCACGATGTTTATGCAACATCAGCATGGTTCGCAAATATGAAGTGGGCTTTTCTGGTGGCACGTGTTGGGAGAAATGGGAGAGCTGGCACATGCACACGGATCAGAGAAACAATTCTGACCAGAACAGGAGCAACAATGAGTTAATTCAAAAATTGTTAAATGAAAAAAAATCTAAAAACCTACCTGAATGCTACCAGAGTTTAGTTTTTAGAATTACATTTTTGTCAAAAGGAGTTATTCACCCGCATAACACAATGCATACAGATTGGACTTGACATAAAGTGCTTTTAAGGGTAGGATGCCTGTATGCTAGTTCTCCACCTGTGTGCATTTAAAAACAGATCTGCATATTAAGAACTAAATTGTGACCTTGAGTTTCCAGAAAAGCATAGAAAAATTTTATGTTTTTTTTTTCCTAAAACAACTGGTCAATAAAAAAATTAATTAAGTACATTGTGCCGCTTAATCTGAGAGACAAACAAGAATTATTGCCCTGGGAATAACAATGTAGAAATACATTATTAAGGTGGAAAAACATTAAAAATGCTTTTATCTAAAAACAAAAAGTATTATATTTTCAGCAGCTTTATGAAGTAACTGGTGTTTAGTTGAGATAAAGACCCAAAATGTTGCCAGCAGCACGCTGCCGGGCCCACTGATCAGCTTGTTAGTCCGGATTTCATCTGCCGACCCAAACCTGGAACTTCCATCTTTGTGATTCGTTCCAAGGTTGACTGAAGGATCGGGTTGCCCCTCCGACTTCCTGATGTGCATATGTGTGCACAACTATTTGTACTACTTGTGTCTGCATGCGTACTCTGGGCTGCTGTATCTGTTCATGTGGGGCCACTGTGCGTGCGTGCGGGCGTGTGTGTGTGTGTGTGTGTGTGGATGCTGAACGAGGGCCAGGTATGGGCTGAGGAGAAGGATTGATTGTACCGCAGGGACAAAGCAGCTGGAACAGTGAACACAAGACAGACGGACGGACAGACGGACGGAAGCGGGGGAATAAATCAGAGACGCGGAGAGGAAAAAAGGCGAAGGTGGCTGGAAGAGAGCAGGATGGAGAGAAGACTGGAAAGGCGAGAGGAAAAGGGAGATCAGAGAAAAAGGCGATTTATCCAGACAAACAAACTGCCACTTTTTTTTTTCTTCTTTTCAGAAATGAAGTGACGTAATGTTTCAGAAATAGTCCAGCAGACGCAAAATGTGCCACTATTCAAAAACTTCAGGAAACCAAAGGAAATATCGTATAATACTAATGTATCTGACCACAACCTTTCTTGAGTCAGCACAGACAGACAGATACACACACATACACACACACCCCCTCTTCCACTTCTACACAAACTGAGGACTTTGCATTGACTTCCATTCATTTTAGTAACCGCATTTATGCCTAAGCCAGACATTTTCCCTAACCCTAATCATTACCAATCTATTCCTAACCCTAATCCTAACCAGAACTTAACTCACATCGTACCTCTAAATCTAACTAGTAGAGCACAGCAGAGCCACATAAAAGTGAGAACTGGGGAAAGGATCTCACTTTCCACAAATGACCTCAATTTGTTGCTAAATGTTGTGAAAGTGTTCCTCTATATGCTGTATATACAAGTAAACACACACACATTTCATTTCTCTTCCTTCCCTCTTCCCTTTTCCACTTCTCTTTCCTTCTTTTTACCACATCCCTTACTTTTTCTCCTGTCTTCTCTTTTGCGAGCACACACACCCACGCCGACACACACACACACACACACACGTTGTGACCACATCCTCTCTTCTCTCCTCCCCTCCCAACCTCAGGTCGTGTGGTAATGAGTGTGTGATGGAGCCTCGTGGCTACCAGGCTCGCAGAGGTATTTTTAGCACTTCTGGTGGTTTCCATCACTAAATGTGCTCCGACTTCATATTTCAGGTCTGAATGCTCCCCTCAAAGTGGAGAAATGGACAGTGTGTTGCAGTTAGTTTAAGTTATTAGACGCTGGTGTTAAATGTAGCGCGAAGATGTGAGGATTGACAGCTGGAGGGTAATTGGAGACGGAGTGACTGAAGAAATAGGTACATGACTGCAGCCTGTGAAGGGCTGAAAGCAAAAAAAAAAAATGTGAATCACATGAGAAATTATGGGAAGTAACTGAAGAAGTTACTTGAAATTACCTCATTGCTGCAGTTATGAACTTTGAGGCCAAGTAATTGCTGGAAAAAATCAAAACATTCACTCAGTCAAGGCACGTTTTGCAATGGTGAGTGTCTTTATTTCAAACAGATGCCACGAAGGGATGATAATTCAGCTGTGACGTCATATTTACATCTCTTTAGGCATGGCAGTCAGCAGCTCAGTATTCAGTGCCTTCACGTAGGTGACTTTGATTAGACCCGACAAGAACTAATGGGAAAGCACAACTCTGAGGAGCCAGTTGGACGTTTTTATCCTCACTGAAATGGCCTCAAGTCATAACAGACCAACAAGATTACGCTTTAAGTTGATGATGGTAATTTAGACGAGGAGGAAACCTCAGGAAGCTACGAGGTCAAGGCAAAACAATCTTCAGGATAATAAACTTGAAAGAGTGAAGACTTTAAATTCCAATTTTTCAAACCAGACAAAAACAACACCATGATATTAATAACCTGCTAGAACATGGATTGTCTTTTTCATGTCTTGGAAAGGTCTTTTGAGGTGCACCAAGAACACAGAGTGCTCCACTGTGGTAGAGCATGAGCGTTCCCAGACTGGTTTGAGCATGTAAAACTGGACTGGTGAAATCCTGGTTGTTCGACGGAGGAAGGAAATCATCGTCCTGGGTGCTATGTGGAGGAGTTTGGCAGCAGGGGCGCTCTTATCCATGATGTGAATATTGGTGTGGCTTGGTCTTTAAGTAGTTTGAAGAAGTAGTTGCCATGCTGGCTTAATGCCAAGGCTAAAACCATATTACTGTAATTAATATAAGACCTTCTGTGGTGAAGTCTTGCCGCTGGCGGGAAAGACGAAGAAGACGACAGGAAGTGGTAGGAGGAGGATGGCGAGGCATGTTTTTTAATGGCTTATCGCAAGGATTAACTGATTCACATGTGATTTTAATTCCGCTTCCTGTTTAATGGAAACACCGCAATTGTGAAATTGTGTCTTTCTGAATTTAGCGGAATATCGGCAAAGTTTTGCGCGCATTTGTAATGGAAATGCAGCTTTTCTTAGCAAGAGAGAAACTGACTGTGTAGGCGCAGAGACCTTACAGATTCATAATGATGCTCCGCAGATTCTGAAGAAACAATTAAGATATGCTATGTGTGACAGCGTTCTGGTAAAAATGGTTTAAAAAGCAGCAGCTAAAATTACCTTTGGTGAGAACTAACAGCAGAGAAACATAATTATTGACATCATATTAGATTTTCAGATTTTTTTTGCAATGCAGTATTAAGAGAGATAATGGGACAGTCACAGTAATGTGAAAATATCTCTAGTGAAGACAATGTCCAGTACTTATTGTTGTTGAAATAGGTCAGGATATTTGTTAGCTTTGAAATCTGAGTACCTACATCAGAAAATGGCTCATGTTGTGTAGGTATTGTGTTGTATGGAAAAAAATTAGAATTAAAGTGCAGATTTTTCCATAAAATGATCATCTTCTCTAAAATCTTTGTTAGTATGTCTCCAGCTCAGGCCTGCTTATGCTTGCCATTTCGTGGCAGCAATAATGCTGCTTCAGTCATATTTTGTTTTTGTAAAAAAAAAATAGTCATGCTTTGCTCGCTTTGTTTCCATAACACGAGTCAGCTGCAGCTGCCACTGAACAGTACATTTACCTCTCAAACATTCAGCAAAAAAATTCCCGTCCCGAAGCCAGCGAGCTCCCAAATATGTCCCACAACAAACTTTCCTACCGCTTATTTTTTCCATTTTCATCTTGATCTCGTCTCAGATTTTACAACAGAGCGTTTAGTGAAACCTCAGTGATAATCCTGTGAATTTTCACCATAAAACTCTTACAGCAATATGGCAGTTTTCTTCCCTTTTTTTAATTTTTTTTTTATTTTGATCAAATTTGGTTCCAGTTGGACAGCTGAGTAAGTCTTTGGGCTGCAGCACACATGGCTAGAAAAGTAAATCTACTGATGCTTAATATTTGTCTACTTTTCTCTTCAGCGCTCCGAATGCAAAAAATATATAAGTATATATTTAAAAGGGCAACTTAAGTCAGACAAAGCAGCTTAAATCATACATAAAAGTAAAATGATTTACTTTTTATTCCTGCGAGTTAAAATGTTAAAAACAAGAATGCCTCAGACAGCCAAGAGCAGACCATACTCCCTTAAGAGATGGTATATCGAGAGTACACTTGAAATGTTTTTTAAAGATGCTCTAAATGTCTTAACTCAAGATTTGTCTTTGGGACGTAAAAGGATGTTCTTTCATGAAAAGCTTTTAATTCTTGCTGATCAAAATATTAGCATTTGCTCTCCTTACCAACAGACAAGGGGATCCTCCTAAGCTGATTGATGTCTCACGCAGGACCAGAGAGCTTATTCTTCCTTACGTCTGAAAGCTTCCACATTTTTACTAAGATCTCCATCTCATCCATCTTTATTTCTGTTGGCGGGGACGTCTCGTTCTCCCTGAAGATCCGTCTTCGCTCACAAGGAGCCCCATTGTCTGCTGAGGAGAACGTGGGTTTATTGTCCACACCGAGGCAAGTGGCACAGGCGGATTGCGTTACTTATTGAGACCTGGAATCCCATCACTCCCCACCTGCCAGGCTACGCTCGCTCTATATCCACTGCTGGGTCTGATTTACTATAAATTCAGTCTGCTTGCTGGGTAAGAAGACCCCGATTGGCTCGTCTTGTATCACAATCGCATTGATGTAATAACAACATAAACTGAGGCCTAGATCTCCACTGTAGAGCCAAAACCTATCTAAACGTAAAGTGGAAGTGACTTGGGGCAGTCTTGGTTGTCAGTGTCTTTATTCATCAGTTTCATATAATAAGTAGATCGCTTCCCTTCTGTGCGCTGTAGTGGAAGCATCTTCTTTTCATTATGTCTAATCTTTTTTTTTTCCCTCCTGTCTTCTCTGTTTTGTCATTTGAGACTGTGCAGAGTTAGTTCCTGTTCCTAAGCCAGCTTTCTGGGAAGGAGAGTTTTCAGTCTTCCTGCCTTCCTGCTCAGACCACTTCCTTGCTGTGGTGTATGGACACACCTGTGAGTCTTTGTTGACTGCAGGATCACCCACAACGCTCTAGACGGATGGGGAAGCTTTGAAAGATGCAGGGCCTTGCAAAAGTATTCAGATCTTTTTCAGATTTCATGACGTTACAACTCCAAACCTGAGTGTATTTACTTTTAATTTTATGTGATAAACAGAATCTTTCCTTGCAAAGAAGACCAAACTCAGTCGGATTAGATGAAGAGACTCTACGAACATCGATTTTCAAGTCTCGCCCCAGATTCTCAATTTAACGGGTTTGAATTTTGGCTGGGCCCTTGATTTGAATCATAAAGCTCTGGCTTTATGTTTATGATTATGATGCTTATGATATTTCATATCTTGTCACATATTATGTTGGTGTATGAAAGGAAATCGCATGCTCTATGCCACATGTGTCAAACTCGAGGCCCATGGGCCAAATCCGGCCTGACATAGCTTTTTATAAGGCCCTCTAAATTGTAGACTAAACATTAAATGTGCTTAAATATTATGCTAGCAATCAAATCAGTGCAGTTTTCATCTGTTTACTGCCACATTATATCAATCAGTTTCTCCAGTTTCCTCAGAATTATCGTGGAAATTCACGCAAAATCAACAAATTCCCACTCTTTTTTGTGCTGCTACAAAATTGGGAGTTCAAAAGCTTTCTTACTTGTACTAAACAGCTGCCTCAGCCCTAATTGGTGTCAGATTATAGTCCGTGGTCTGTACAGCGACTAATAAAAAGTCGCATTTACCGACATAAGTAAGCGCAAATATTTCCAAATTAATACCACGAAAACTGCAAAAAAGTCCTGGTAAGTATCCTGAAACCTTTGAGGGACTGAAGAAATGTTCATATAATATGATTTAATTTTAAGAATTCATTGATATTTTAACAGTACATGAACAGGTTTTATCAATACATTCTGGCACCACTGGCCCATTCAGAGCATTCATGATCTTGATTGGGACCGAAGCGAAAATGAGTTTGACTCCCACATTAACCTGTTGATGCCTTCAAGAGATACAAATTGATAAGCTGTGTGAATCTGAGACAAATCCAGGCAATCTACAATATCATTTATCAAGCATACAGTATGGGGAGATGAGTAACTCTTCATTAGTGCAGACAAAGCATCTGCATAGCTGGAGCATTAAGTGATGTCATTATTGTATGGTGGCATTTGCATTCAGTTTTTTAGCAGTGGCACCTGTCTGTTGTACAGGTGAACATTTAAACTCTCCTAGTTTAAATGTTCATCCCAGAAAACATTGTAGCACACTTCAAAACCTAAGTGTCATCTATTGAAGGTCAAATATTCTTAAATACAAGGCAGATACACTACAGCGAGATGGAAGTATTTTTACTTTACTTTTATTTTATTGGTCTTTGAAATCAAAATCCTAAGAATAATGTTAATAAGCACAGAGTGTCCTGAGAACCAGGGCTGGGGAACTGCTGTTTGCTTTGGTTCGATCCATAAACATTATTTCTAGGATGTCAAGTACTGGTTTTGTTAACAGCCTTTGACTTTCTAAAAGGTTCAAATTTTAATATTTAGAACATATTTAGAGGTTCTGCATTCTTTATTGTTCTCTTCGTTGATCAAACTGATGAAACTCCACATTTACCTTTTCCTGTTTTTGCAATAAAAGAAAACCTGAACATTCTCGCAGTTTGAGCAATGTTTACATGTCGCAGAGGGTTATGGAAGACATATTGGAGGAGGAGACAAACATTTGACTTTAATGTGAAACATTCTCTGTTATTTTAGACAATCGAAAACAGGTTTTAAAGGAGTCACGTACAGTAGGGCTGCGTTTGTAGGGGTTCTTTGGAACATTTAGAGATAAAGTGATATGCTGTAGTGCTTATAGAGCCAGACCACTCTCAGCTGGATCACATTCCAATATTCAAGTATCTGAAATAAGATATTGCACTAACCTGAACCTTTCTTTCCCAATTGGCCAACAGTGTTGGCCAAATAAATCTCTGCAGTTTCTCTGCGATAAATGAATGCCATACAAATGCATACAAGAACTGAACCATTAAACAATAGGCATAAAGGTGGGGAGGCTTCAAATCAAAAGCATACCACTATAACAGCAGGAGAAAGCACTAAAGGGACTGGCAAACAGCTAAGGTTTATTATTTTTGAACTACAAGCTTCTGCTAACAGCGCTAATAATTTATACCCAAGCTTAAACAGTATGATTAAACTTGTTACATTTTCATGTACTGTAAAATTATAAGTGTTGCACAGTTTGGAGTTTGGAATTTGCCAAATTATAGAACATGCAGTTCAGTCGCTTTTTAATCACATAAATGCGCTAAAGTCCTATTTTTCATTTAGCTTCCGCCAGCACAGGATGTCCATTTCAGTTCAGCCTCTATATCAAAGATTAGATTTAAAATTTCCATTTAGACGATTTTATGTGCAAATAAAATCTGTACTTCATGTGGTTATGTAATAAAGAAAGAAACTGATATTTCAGCTGGCTTCGTCCCAGTGGAATGGAGTGGGGTATTTACAAATGGCCTGAACTTCGCTTTCTCCATGTTGAGCTGCTTCCTTTCTTTTCATGTCTGTTAATCTGAAACATGCTCTAATTATAAGGAAAATAAGCACATTTTATATAACAGCATATCTAGTAAAGTGTGTTTGCCTCCCTCTACTTATACAGTTATTATGTGTTTAGCTGAAGGGTGTCTAATTTAGTGTGTAATGTGCTAGGATTTATAGTTTTCACATTTATGTGCATCTAATTTCCCCAAGTGCTCAGATATTTATTAGCTGAATAAACTAGGAAGTAGGTCGAGCAGCTATTAGCTGGAGCATCCAAGCATTCAGCAAGCAGAGGTGAGTGAATTTTCATCAGTGCGAACTTAACATTTTCATAGTGTTGCATAAGATTAATTGTTGTATAATAGCAACCAGTTTCTTTGGAATATTTTTAAGTCTGCAACTACACCAGTCACTCTGTTTATCAAAATTTAGTCTATCGATGAAATAATTTAATCAAAAGAAGAAGATATTTCTTATACTTATATTGATTCAAATAATAAACATGAAAAGTATAGCAGTTATCTGACAGCTGATGGTTACCCTTTTATGCACAAAAGTAATTATCTAAGAAGCAAAACAATATAATAATAATAAAGCATGACTAAAACACAGGATGGAGCATAAAATAAGAGAATTATTAACTCTTCAATGTCCAGACTAAGATTTTTTTGTTTGTTTGTTTAATTTGGTGTTGATATAGACTAACATTGCGTTGAGCTCTGGTGCCCAGCCATATTTTTTGTTGACATGGACAGAACCTCACTCAGTAGTAAACATTAATGTGTTGTATACAAGACAGAGACTAACACTGGTTGACAAAAAATAAAGAGTTCGCCATTCATAATTATTCATTTTCCCTCAAAAGAAGGTCCATTGCAGCTTCAGGTGGTTTTATATAGACAGAATGCTGCAGTAACAGTGAGGACATTATGATATGAAAAAATAGTATAATGTTTTGAGAAAAAATATTTTGTTTGTCGAACAACAATTAGCTGGCCAGCCAATTAAGCATAAGAACTTCAGAGACTTTGGAGCTGGAAAAAGTCAAAGTTTAAGGGTTGGTTTGCACAATGAAAGACATTTTGTTGGATCACAGAAATCAAGTTTTTGCTTGTTTATGGTGAGTTAACTGTATCATTACCATGTTGAATCAAAACCTCAATTAAATCAGTTTCAATTTCATGTTGAGTTTAAGAACAAATCTGATACCCTGAATGCATTTTCTGACATCCCAGAAACCCCAAACATGCAGGCCACTGGCAGACAACAGCAATCCTCTGCTGAGCTGAGAACTCAGTCAAGGCCTTGATAATTATGTTTCAGCCTGTTTTTCCCAACTGAACTGGAGCAAATTAGTCAGGAAAGACTGGAAAAGAAGTGCAACATCCAGATGTGCAATGCTGAAATTATGCATTTCAGAGTCACGGGAGTAATTGGTTCCAAGGGGTCCTTCCAATTTTCACATTCTTAGATGGAATATTTTGTTGGCCATAGTGCTCATGCTACTGCTTTACCTAGTTTAAAAAGTAATTTACAAGTCTAAAAAGTCGTCCAAACCAAATGTTAAAGTGCATAGAAAAGACAACACTGATTTCCACTGAAATGAGACTAAAATGTGGTTGAAAGGCAACAAGACATCAACATAAAGATATCTTATGATATCTGTTTATTATCAAATTGTTGATTGGTCAAATAAGCTAAACAAAAAGTGAATAGAATGGTTTGGCTTAAAATAAATCCAATTTTAAACGTACCTATTGATGTGGCCAAAAAACAAATAAACTGCAAAACGGGTGACAAGTGTTTGGAGCATATCCTCACATGTTGTTTTTGTACTTTTTCAGCACGACAGAAGAGAACCAATCAATAACCTTGAACTGATTTTAACATTTTACAACCAGACGTTTAACTCAGACAGTTGTATGGAAGCTGTGAATCAGCTAAAGGTAATAAAACCAAACATCCATAAACACAAAAACGAAGAGAGTCAGGATGACACAGAGCTTAATGGAGAACAGAAATCTAATAACATAGGCCGTGTTACTGACATCAGTTATTATCGATATCATCACAGCCCTCCATGCTTCTTGACAAACCTCCACTGCAGCAAACAGTAGCTTGTGTGCAGCTCTGGAGCTGCAGGCCAACTTTTTTATCATCTCCCTGAAGAATGCTTCCCTCAGTCGTCCCGCAGCGACTTGCCTTGACACTGATCATTTTCTCCCGTTCTTCTATATATTTATTTATTTTTTGCTGGCTCCAGATCAGTACTAGTCAAAGATTATATATTTTACAAATCTCTGCAGCCAGGTTTGCATTTGTAGTCAGGAGCTGGAGTCGGATGGAACATATTGTTGTTATTATGAGCAGTGGAAGCAGTCCAGCTGCCAAGAGAAGGAGAAAGGCACACAATCGTCTGGTCAGAGGAGGGGGGAAAAAAAGCCACAGTGGTTACTATGCACTGTTTAAATCTACTCTCGTTCTCTCAGTCTCCTACACACACACAGCCCAGAACTTTTACATAAACAAATGGATGCTCACAAGGACACCGTGCAGGAACACGTACAAATCATCTAAATGCACAGCACACATCCATGGACAATTAATGCTGATATAAATCAGCTGCCCAATTTCTGGTTGGAGCATAGAGCAATTTCTCCCCCCTCCCTCCCCTCAAATTCCACAAAATGATCTGCGGTAATTTATGGTGTGTTTTCCACCGAGGGGAGTGATACGGGGTTCTGGGCTGTAAACGTTGCGCTGCCATGTTTATTTTCATTTCATTTTGCTCTGCCTCTACTAACACTTTACCTTGGTGATTTAAGAAGGTTAAGAGTGGTTTTGGAATCCCACCAGCTGGATTGGTGTGTGTGCGTTCGTCCTTCATACCAACAGCAGAGTTTCTTTTTTCTTATGGTTCTTCTAGACTTAATTAGAAATATAATATTTTACACAGGCAGTTCTTGTGATATTCCGCTCTATTTTTGTCACGGACGCAGATGTGTTATTTATTGCTGCCCATGTCCTGTCGTTTGCTTACATACGGATGGATAAATTTGATGTGACAATTCAAACACAATTTTATGGCTACTTACTTAGTGGCGAATCATCAGTTAATCAGCTTTTTGATCGGCCATGGATACGTTCAGAGTTATGCTTAGTTCAAGGACAAATTAAATATTTTTTTAATTGATGAATGTCTAAATCCTGTTTATCAGTGTGATTCAGGATGTGGCACACCAACACCTAAAAATTGTGAAGAAAATGTTTAATTTGGAATTTAATTTAAAAAATAAAAAAGCGACAATTTTTTCCAGTTCTCTACTGATTTACACCTCCTTCATACTAAGATCGCCCCAATCGCTGAAAGACCTTAACAATCATTCGAACACGGCTGGTTTGCAGCAAATTTGGAAGATTTAATTTCAGTGTGAAAGGAAGGTTGGGGTGGAATATCTCAGTGAATAGACTTTTCACAAAGCAGCGACATGTTTTAATTGGAACTGTTTGCTCAAAATTTATGGAACGTACAAGGAGATTTCTCATGCACATATAAGGGAAGTTTCTGCAACACCTGCTAAATTATGCAACATACCCAATTTTCTGCTGCTTTTGGTTTTTCCTCTTCTTAATCAGTAAATACCTGGTCCCTATTTGGGTCAAGTGAAATTTAGATTTAAACTACTGCCTGAAAACCTCCTTTGGTCTTCCACCAAACGGGAAAGCCTTGCTTATGGGCAACTTGGAGGAGTGTGTGATTCTTGCTCTGACAGTGTGCTTCTCTAGCTGAGCTCCCACCACTTTCCACTGGCAGTATAGCTCTATCTCATAGTAGTGCTATACTGACTATGACTGGTGCACCTATAGAGTGTTGCAAAACCTTAGTTGAAGTTCTGCCAACAGTACAGGACGGGAAGTGGCTGTTGGACTCGGCATGTAACACGTGTGGCCAACTTTATGCCTGATTTTTTGTTGGCCAATCGATTCAATTTCACACAGGTCACTCGTCATACTTACACATCGTTCTTGCTACTGTGCTGCCTCGCGTTGCACCTGGGACATGCAACCATCATGATAACCTAACACTATATGTACATACGGACGATGTGTGCACTTATATGTTGTCAAGTGTGACGGGTGGTGTACTACATTCTTTTTCTAGGCCAGAAAACTTTGCCAACACCTGGCAAAAAAAAAAAACTGTTTAGTCTGAATCTTTTGTCACACAGCATTCTTAATGAGGCTTTGGACTAGATTTCTGATTTGACTGCCAAAGTTTCATCTACAGTACCAAAGAAAATCTTACTAGATTTACAATGTCCTTCTGCTTTTATATTTCTTGTAACAGGCAAGAAATATGTGCTGCAAGAAACTCTTGAAGCGTATTTAGTGCTTCTGTTTGGAGAGTAAGTGAAGGTCAAAAGGAAAGCCTTACACCGGGGGACACGCTATAGGATTGGTTGTCCAGTTTTACAGCCGATTCTGAGTCGGATAAGGTTTGCGCCAGTCTGCAGTGTAGCTACGATCCAATGGCTGGTGAGTTGGCACATAAAATCTGCTGGTGAGATAAGAGGCAAAGACTGGAGTCTGTAAGTGTGTGAGGGCAACCGACCCGATCTCAGCTGCAGTCAATCAAACATGCTTACAGTTTTTGAACAAAAATAAGACATTTAAGACTAAAATACAGTAAATTATGAATGAATATATGATATCAAAATTAATGGTAAAATTGCTCTGAATGTGAAAGGTTTCAGTGGTTTAATTGGAGCTCAGTAAAAAAAAAAAAAAGAAAGCCATTGCTCTGAATAAAGTACTTTTAAACAAAAGCGGTGAGGTTATTTTATTTATCATAATTACTTTTTTTTTCATGCAATCCAGTCCAATCATGATAGCAATAACATTTTCAGAATAAAATCAACATTAAAACTGGTTAAAAAAAACACAATCTTAGATAAAAAATTAAAAATTATTCAAACTCTCAACACCAAAAAACACAATCAACACTGTCTGAATAAACTTTTCACTTAAGAAGTTCAACTGTTGCTTATGAAGTTTATCAGATTTTATTTCTTTAACTTAATAGGGAAGTGAAAAAGAACTACAGCCAATATGGATTCTCACATGTCTTTGCTTACACTTTAAAGTACTTCAGTCAATTCATCTAATTTTTCAGGGAACGATTTTCTCCTTTTCCTGCATTTCTAACGGACAATGTTTTACAAGTTTCTTCTCACCAATAATAATGTCGAAAGATGGAAACCACTGTTTACCTCCCACAGCCAATTACCAGTTTTTTGTGCAAAGCCTACTTTTCAGATTAAATAGACAAATGCTTCACACTGATCGGAGGAATGCAGTTATTTATTTAACCAGCTTGAAGTGAAGCCTTTGCAATACCAATTTAACCTCAAGGAACATATATCAGACTATGTGCTGTGGCCTGCAAGCCGGCCACTGATTAGCTCCAATAGTTTGGACATCTACTGAGTGACAGTAGAAAGTCACATATTTATAGTCAGATGTCGTATTTTTACTGACCCACTCTTTATTTTTAGGTTCATGTAATTTATTTTAACTTTTTGCTTGCACAAGTTCATGAAACTCGATGAGGAGATGGAGAGGAAAGGTCCGTGGGATTCGGTTTCAGTTTTACTGGATGGCGCCAACCTCAAAAGATGTTCTCTATTCCAAGATTTTTTTTTTTTCGTCTTCAGAATAAAAAAAAGGAGGAAAACCGGACTGATCTGCCAGGTCAAAAACAGGTCCGCATCACGCTGCGTAGGCCTACCGTATTATTGATGGCTTTAACGTCAGGGTTCACATCCTACAATGAGCACTGATGTAAAAATATTAAGCAGACATGGCTGTTGAATGACTTGCAGTCTGCTGAGGCCCAGAAACCAACATTTGAAGAAGTTTTCTTAGTTCAGCTGGTAGAAGAAAGAGTTCATTAATCTTACACGTGCGGTACGATGCCAGCTGCCACTCAGCTCGTCCGTAATCGTCACTCATCAGTCAGCCGGTCAATCTTTCATTCTGTCAGCCATCTTAGCCAGCTTGTCAGCACCCAACCGGTCCATCAGCTAGTCAGTTAACCAAACAAATGAGCAAAGAAAAAACACCCAACCAGCCAGTAAGTCAAATCAGATCCCATCGTGGACGTTAGGAGTAGTTTCCCTCAAGCAAATCTGATTAAGCATGAAATAGAAATCGAGAGAAACAGGAAGATACATAAACCATGTCTGGAGCTCACTCGCACACGAGTGAACGGAGGGAGATATGTATCTGTGTGCGCAGGCAGATCCTGGAGTTATTTTCTGTAATACCCCCAGTTTCATTTAAGGTTTGGTCAGGGTCCAGGTGGTTGGCTTTAATGCTGTCCAGATGGGAGACACGGAGCGGAGAGTGGCCAGATTTTTCCAAAGTTTTCGTCGAAGCAAGATTCCTCTAATAAAAGCGGAGGAGATTTTCACAGTTCCGCAGACAAAACCTTGCATTCTGAATCTCAAAGGAGAAGGGAGAGCAAGTAGGACCGCAATGTTATACTTTGTTTTTATTAAAGGGGCTGATTGACAGCTTGGAGAGAATTTTCCAGCATTAAACCAAGGGTCTTATTGGAGAGGACATAGCGGTGAGCAAAGGGACCTGGCAAAGAAAAGCAACTCTTTGGCAAGCTGCTGCTGACTGAAGGCTTGGCGTCCTCTCTAATTCTCTTCTCCTACCATCTCATTCTCACTATAGTTGCTATCTGTCGCCTAAGAGCAGATTGCTGTGGGGTGTAGCTGATCTTAACCTTTGACCCACCCAAATCTCTCTTCTCAAAGGCCAGGTCTCTATTCAGTTTCAAACCCCATCGAAATAATTCTCCACTTTTCAGGAGTATGCTGAATCCTTATTTCACTTTATCCTTGAATTTAGGCACCTAATAACTGTCTGTGATGCTCAGAGAATCACTTTGGGAACTGCGGTACAACAGCACGATTTCATACTTGCGTGCTTAGAGCCTAATAAAACCCAGCGTGCCTCTTGATTCAAACAGCCTACAAAGGATAAAACACTTACTGTCCTTGCATTAGTGTGTCTGTGGATATGTGGGCGTGTCTCAGTCTCCGTCTTATCTCCGTTGTGCATCTCTCAAAGGCTGGATCCAGTTAAAAAGACTGAACCGGTCACTCAGTGTGTCTCAGGGTCTGAAAGGCACCATCAGAACGAAGGAACAGCTCACCGGCTGCATGCCGAAGAGTTATTGGATATTCTGTTTTCTTTTTGTTGCTAAGATTTCACACATTGTCCTGCAGTTGTCGGCGGACTATCACTCAGCAGGCGCAGTGTCAACATTTGGCTCCGATTTTCATTCTTGACTTCAAAGTTATGTCATTGCAAATCTATTTTTACATCTTGGTATGCGATACTTAATTGTGTATCGAAATAACTGGACGATAAAGTCTCGACACACACACAGCGACAAAAGACAGTGAGAAGCTGTGGGTAGCAGCGACAGCAGTTCAAGCTTCAACTTTCTTCCGTCGTGTCGCTAGAATGCGCACGTCTGCGTGTATGAGCTCGAAATTTCCCATCCACAAATCTCATCGGTCACTTGGCTGTTGGAAGGCGAGAGATTGTCGACTCGTCACACAAGTTTCATAGGAAATTAATGGAGAGGGAGCATCGTTGCCTCTCGTGTCAAGCCCATTATTCTTTCCCAAAGGTGCATTGATGAAGGCTAAATAAGACCCTCTAAAGACTTGTAAAACGCATGTCAGTAAATCTTTTATGTTTTTTACTGGACTTCTCTAAATGTGATCCTAACTGAGCCACTTTTTTAACACAGTTTTCTGTTACTTTTGCAATTATTTGGAGTCTGATTATAATTGATGTGTGCACACTTAGCCATGATGCAATAATCACTGAGGCCTCCCTGTGATTGCAAGGTTGTATCCTTGTCAGCGGGAAATGTCTTTTTAACAACCAATTAAAGATGAGCCAGGCTGCGTGCCTGCAAGGAGAATGTTTACGCAGCGGACCTCTCGGACGCAGAAAGAGGGAGAAAAGATTTATTGTCGGGGAATGCAAGGAGAGAAAGAGAGAGACCAAAGGCAGGGAGGCGGGTGGGGGGGAGGACGAATGCTGAACAGTCCGAGATTTGGCACTTTCACAGGTGTGCCCAACAGGGGTTTTTAAGGCGGACGGAGTTTATGCGTGCATGCGTTTGTGTGTATCCGTGTGTCCAAGCGTGCGTGCACATGTGTGGAGCTGCCAAGCCGGCCACCTGTCTTTCCCTCGTTGTAGTTTTAGTGTTTCCTTTCATCCGGACCTCAGCAGCAGAGCTCCCACTTGGAGCAGTTAGCCTCCTGCAGTGTGTGTGGGTGTGTGTGCGCGCGTGTGTGTGTTTGTGTAGCGCCGGCCTCAGGTGGATTGAAAAGACTAATGTTCCTAAAGGTGCATTTCGCTCTTTCCTCCACCTTTTTATATCTTTCTTCTTTATATTTTATAGAGACAGCTCGGGTGGAAGCAGGAAGTTGGCCTACAGGGCCGCAGAGCAGAGGAGGACACCAGAGGAAACTTCTGCTCCAAAGTCAACAGGAGGTCATGCTTCAGGAAAAGTACTGCTACTGATCCATCTTTAATTAATAGGCCTTATTCAGCTGGGTGCCATCAGAGAGCAAGAACATGGATGAGTTGGAAAAAGAGCAGGAAGTGCTTCTGTCTCCTTCACTGGTTCTCATGTTTTGACAGTTGAGAAATGGTGAAATAACTAGTTTATGTTTTTGAGATGTGATCCAAAGGCCCGTCTGGCCACTTATTCCCGAATAATTTGCTTATTTATAAAAGCTGTGGAGGGTGGTTTGAGAAATTCCAGGCTTTATTTTCAGTTTCCGACTCGGCGGTTTATGGGTCTGCAGCGTGAGAGGGATAACCGAGGTAGATGCTCCGTGAAGCCAAGCAGTATGGAGGGGTGAATGTTTCAGCTATTTCAGAAGCGACCCATAAAGTGGCTGCATTCATCTATATTTTTCACACACATAGTGATTTAACAATGTGCTCAGATGATTTCGCTTGATGTGAAATAAAAAAAACCCCAGAAGACTCTTTGGCTCAACCAGTAAACCAACATGAGAGACGTTACGCCAAAGCTACGCAGTCAAACAGATGGAGCCTAATGGAGAATCGCTGTTTGGACAAAAGAATAAATAATCTCATAAATCACATTCACTTTAAAATTACACATTTTTGTAGCTGCACCTACAAGCCAGTTAGGTGTTAAACCTCTGAAAAATAATCAGACACTTTCACTTGGAAGAAAAAAGATATTTAACTGCCCTATCTAATAACTATTAACTATTTTTTGTCTCAAATAATGTATAAATGAGTAAATATCAAAAGTCAGAATGCAAGTGAGAAGGGGTTCACTTATATAAATAGGATTTCCTGAATTTTGGGAAATCGGTGACAGGTTGATACTCAGATGTGAATCTGATCTTATCCACCGATCTTATCTCCTCGGTAAAGGTCTAAAAATCACCATCTCTGCCGTCAGAGAGGTTTGACTGAAAGCCCCGCCCACCCAGGTCATGTCTGCATGTTTGCACTTAACAGCAGTCACCCCACTGTTAATTGGTCCGCCGCTCCAAGAGACAGAGGCTTAGATTAGTGTAGGACTGTAATATGAAAAAATATTGACTGTCTTTCCCATCAGGATGCGAGGGAAATGTGTTCTTCATTCACATCCAACTCGACTCCATAAGTGAGGAACCTACAGACATTTATAACCTGTGCCAAAGCTGATGTCTCAGAGAGAGCGCTCTGATACCAGCATGTTGGAGCAGAATCGGACTGTTCATATAGCTCCCCCAGCTCCAGATTTCTTGGCTTCAAACCAGAGACACAAGTTGGTTCTGTGGAAATCGGACCAAAGTAAGGTCCGGTTTTCAGGTTCTATTGTGATGGTTCTGGTCCTGACAGCTCAGCCTCCTGAGACTGATAAACTCTTGATAAATGTTAGACCTTTAATTGGTTGAGACTAACTACTTGTACATTCATTTCTTCAACATAAAACCTTTTTAATTGTCTGGGTGTAGAAGAGAACTGGACTTGTCATTTTGCTTTTATTTTAGATGTCTGTTTTTTTAATTCCACTGGCTAAGTTAATCATTTTGTGAAAATGTCTTGGTTTTAAACTTACACGTTTGATTACCAACCCTTCCTATCATCTTAAATTGGAGTATTGATTACTCATTGCAAATTTACAGAAATCTCCTTCTGCTTCATTTTATATCATAGATTAATGGGCTTCATCAAATCCATGTTACTTTAATTTGTACTCTAGATTACATGTTTGAAACCATGCTGTTGATTATTTTTTTAATCACGTTTTCCTTTAAACTTAATATCTAGTGTTGCAAAAGTTAAAATTTTATGCCAAGTGGGTTTAATTTTTATTCTTCCATATCTGATTCTTCTGCTAGTGTGAAAATCCTCTGACAAAAGCTGCCTTTTTGGTAACTTTTGCTAACTGTATTAACATAAAGTCTGTCACACACAGCATCCTCGTCAGGCCATTATGCTGATAATTAGAACCAGTTGATTCTCCAGCCTCCGCTTCACCTTTTAGTCCAAAGCCTCCCACTTCAACACACCGCAGCAGGCTGCGTACTCAGCTGATCTGCTTCATCGATGTAAAATACAGAGATCATTATACGGCTAAGCTATAGCACAGACTCCCCTGCTGCAGACGAGTGTGAGCGCATGCAAATGTGTGCACGTCCATTCATAAAGTGTGCTCATCTATTTGTGCATAAGTTCATTGGCTCAGAAGTTGCATAAATGGTCATCTGTGTGTGTTCAAGATTATGTGAGTGTAGGCGTAGGGGGAACCTGATCTGATCTGTGTGGGTGGAACCGGTTCCTTTTTTCCCCCCACTCACAACTGTTCAGACAGACGGCCTGCTAGAGAGATCAGACTCTCAGACTAACTGGACCAGAAGCCATTAGGACACACTAGACACACTGCACTTTTTTTTTTTTTTCTTTCAAAAAGCTGATACTTTATTCTTAAAAAAATATCTAGCTCTTAAATTTTCAGGAGGCAATAATAAGACAAAAATATTTTAAAATAAATTTACAACACTAATCAAATAATTTCCACACGATCCGACGCACAGCAAGGGTCAGTAACGGCCAAAGTGTCCTGAGATTTTGCCCTTTATTTTCCTATGTTCTGTCTTTTTGGGAAGAAAAACAGCTCTGGCACTTGAGTGTGAGGGTAGTTCAAGCATGACATGCCAGAACTACATTTTGTCTTTAATACAAGTGATTCTCCAGACCTCACAACTATCTTTAGCTTGGGTTTTCTCTAAAACTGCTTTTCCAAAACTCTCTAAATATTGCCAGAAATTGTATTAGTATTAATGATATATTATTAGTTTTTTTAAAAATATTCACTTCACTTCTATTACCTTTATGAATCATGTTATAATGTTCTGATACGACGTCTGCGGTGTCCCCTCGGGAAAAACATTGGCACTAAATGTGGATTAAGTCTTCAGCACCGTTTAAAGCACTCAAAAAATGAGTCTGTTTTGTTTCCTTCAGTATATATATATTTTTTTTCTGATTCAGGGTTTATTTTTTTATTTTTATTTGACTTTTTTCACCAACACTTGTCACGTTGCAGAAAAAAGTCAATATAAACTCAAACAGCTTCGTTGTAAGAAATTTTACCCACTGTCTGAAATTATTGGTGAGTCAGGATTATATGAGCTACTTCCATTTGCTAAATGCTCGGATGACAAGAAAATATTTATTGAAAAGGTTTTTAACGACAACACCTCAAACACATTGTTTCCAATTACGAAATCATAACAATAAATCGACCTAGATATCAGGACAGTAATGTGGACCTTTGTTCTTCGTTCTTGAGCACAAAGTCCAGATACCTCAAAGTACCACGTTCATTTGTTCAGACAATTGCATGCAAGTGCAAAGACAGGCTCTGTGTCCAAAAGAGAGAACATCTTTGGTTGCAAAATGTGCGAGTCAGCCATTAAATAAAGTAAAAAACCTTGTAGAAATGCTGACTAAACCGATGTGAGCAGAAAGGCCACTCAGAATGGAAGAAGTCATTATTAGAAAGCAGCATGAAAAGCCTCATTATAGTTTGTAAGTGCGTTTAACAACATAGAGAGAAGACCAATGGTTTGATTAAACAAAAAGGAAAGTGTTTGAGCATAATGACCATTGTTATATTTGGAGTAGAAGCGGAATAGTGTTGCAACCCTGGGAAGACAATCCCAGCTGTGGTGGCGACGTCGTCTTAAGGAGACGATTTGCTGCATAAGGAAACATTTCACACAATGCATGGCATCACGACAAAAAAAAGTCAAAGCAACACCCAAAGACATGCCGGATGTTTGACCCAATCCGCACCGCTTTAGGCAGTCCAACCAGACAGAAACTGTATGTAAACCTCTTAATACAAAGAAAGATTTTTAAAAAACCATGTAGTTTAATTTAATGTGAGACAGTGAAAAAACATGTTATTGTTTCTTTTATTAAACAGTGTATGTAAACATGCAGTCTCAACCCTCCAAACATCAGTAATGTGTATTGTCCATCAGCCAGTCATAGTATTTATTTAGTTTACTTTAGTTTTTTATGTTGACATTTTGAACTATTCACTCCATTGGTCCGACTCAAATTTATGCTAAATGCTTGAAAGTGAGCCTCGGTTAGCCCGTACAGTCGACCCCGACCCTACAGCCTTTAAACCCATTTAGATGCCGGCGGACCTCTACATGTGGGCGTTTCTTCACCTTTCGATTTTGAGAGGCACCATCATGTTCTCTACAGTCATCAGACGAAGGTTTACTCGGATGAAAGACTTTGTCTTTCCCTGAGATCATCTAAACAGAACAATTAAGAAAATGTCAAGAGCATCCTGTTTATTTTCACAAAGCCAAATTCAGAAGAATGGAAAATTAAAAAAAATACAGTTTTTCGTGTCAGAGAAGAGGCTGGGAAGATGGACAGACAAGGTTTTGGGAAGGTAAGCACGGTCAGGATGCACACACTGGAAAGCCATCACCAACCAGATTCTGGCCAGTGGCACTCCAGGGAGAAAAGAGGAAGAGCAGAGGAGGAGAAAAGAGAACAAGCATGTGGAAAGGTAAAGAAGAGGACAGCAAAGGGACAAAGGCAGATGTCCAAGTAGCCATACCTGCAGATGCAATTTTGCAGCCCACTTCAACCCTTCCTCCCACCCCAGCTCTTATGCTCGCCTGTTACTCCGCTTCTTAATCTTTCTTTTTTTTAATTTCCTCTTCAGCGTTTCTTATTTATTTTTATTTCAAATCCAACATAACAGATTTCATTGGTTATGTTAAAAACAAACCAGGAGCTTGAAATGAAAGGGAAATCTAAACTGAAATGTAAAAACAAAAGCATCGATTCGGTTTGTTTCAGATAATTGTGCCTTAAATTTGCTCTTGTAAAAGGCTTTCATTGGTTCTTGTGTCTCCCGTAGCAGTGAAAGTATCCCCTAAAAAGACCCACAATTTGGTTTTAGAAAACATCTGCGTGCCATCATAAATTCAAAATGGAAACTTTATAAGCTTTATTGGTTGGAACCGGCAATTACTGGGACAAGATTTGAAAATACAGTATGCTCAGAAAAATATGATTTACGCCCAGATTTACAAACATTTTATTGGTCAGCTCGAGTTATTTTCCACTTTCAGGGACGAATATTCGAAATGACCATTACCACCATAGTTCCAGCATGTTCTCTGCGATGCTACAAACTGAGTCAGAAACCAAAGTCTGTACTTAAAAACAATATCAAAAATGCCACAAGTCTGTTAAATAACACAGTTTCATTATATATTGTTATGTTACATAAATATACATTTTGTTTTTATATCAGTTTACATTTTAATAAGACAACTTTTAATGAATACAAATCTGTGGGTTTGGAGAGATCATGTGCCATATTTCTTTTTTTTAGAAGTACTATGTTTTTTTTTGTTTTTTTTCTCTCTCTATAGTCTTGATACGCTGGTGAAAATCCATGGAAAGTCTTGTTCACGATTCCTCACTGTAAAACAAAGAGTTCGAATAAAGTAATACAAAAAGGAAACATTAAAAAGTTCCTTGTAAAGGAAGTGGAAGTGCTACATAAATCCTTCAAAAGTCTTTAAAATGCATCACAAGTCTGGTTAGTCTTCAAGCTGCAGTGGTTGTAATAAAAATCACATGAAGCCCCGTCAGAGTCGTGAACATTTTGTCCGTGTGGTTTGTGCCCTCGGCGTTAGCTTCGGATGCTCGTCTTCCTGTCTCTGTCTTTGTTCTGCGATAGAAAGAAAACACGGTGTCAGATCGTCAGGAACGTTCAGCTTGGATTTAATGATGCAACATTGAGAAGGCGACGCCAGAAAATGCAGGGATTTTTCACATTTCTGGCGTTGCTGTTAACCTCCGGCGGCGGGACCGGGGTCGTGAACTTCCACTTCAGACAACTTTGCCCGTCTGCTGTGGCAACAGAATTTGGTTTTCTGCAATCAGTGTGGTTTTGTAAGCATTTCGCGTCTGGTTGCCGAGAAAGCAAATTAGCCCCGACTGGCTGCAGTAAACTCACAAACACATTCCACACAGTAGCAAGGCAACATTAGCTGCGGCAGCAGGGAGCAACACGTGTTTCGCTTAATTCGATCGCAGGCTGAACGATGACATCATGAGCTGATTTATAAGCGCAGCGTAAGACGATATATTCCTCATTTATCTGTGGTATCGGAACAGAGGAGCCCTGATTTCCTGGCTGGTGAGGAGCCTTTCTCTATCTGGCCAGGAAAATAACATCACTTTTTCCCTCCTCACCTAACCTCTCCCCTGCTCGCTGCGCTGGCCGTCCACCGCCGAGCCCAGCTCAAAGGTTTCTAATGAGGTTATTTTCTGAGTGATTTGCAACGCATTCAATCTTTGCTGTGTCTCAAAAAGTAATGATATCTGATCTAATGCTGTTAAGACCTAATCCCTGGCTATTGATAAATGTCTCCTAATCAAAATCTGTTCTCATTCAAATTGAATTTGGATGAGTTTATTGTATTTTCTGCCAAAAAACGTTTGGGAGATTTTTTTTATTTTATTACTCCTTGCTCTTTTTCCTTTCCCATATCATCTCAGCTAACCTTCTCCGACTCCCAGCTTGGCCTCCTTCTCAACACCTGTAACACATTTCCTTTATTTTAGACGGAGCACGAGGTGTAGGTGTTTGGAAAAGTCCATGTGACTGACATCAGCAGCGGTGGGTAGGTGTTTGGACGGGTGTCAGGTGGTAATCGGAGGATGAAATCACAGGATTTGGACAGGAATCGGTCCTCCCACTGATTGGGGCGAGCGCGAGGAGACGCAGAAACGATTATTGATTATCCGTCCTCCAGCTGGACAGAGATGAGTGTCGTTAGTAGATTGTGATTGAACCAGTTGGCTGCGAAGGCAAGCGTGAGCAAACGCAAACATTTAGAGGTTGGTGCTTTGTGTGCAGGAATTTACGTTTCAAAAGAGCAGCTACTTCATGTGACCTTTTCATGACGTTAAATTCACAGTTTTCTTTGCACTTTTTTTCAGTTCACTGCTCAAAATGCCCTGCTAAAAAACCCCCCAAAATTTACATTTTCACCCTGAGGCTTTCACAATACGCCGATGATCATTTTCTTTTTAGATACAATAAAATAATACAATCAAATTTTCTTAACTTAAACAGACAAGAAAGTCAATTTATAAAGATTCAGTGCCTGAACTTCATTCTGCACTTGAGAGATCTTCAGGAAATACCTAAAGCTCAGATGCTGCACTTTCATCCTGTCTCATCTAGTCAATTCCTCACACAGGCCTCGTTAAAGTCTGGCCCAGGGAACCGGCTTTAGACAATAATTTGGTCAAGACAAACCTGAGGATGTTGCACAAGAAGCAGCATTTAGTTTCAAGGCACTCGGCTTCTTGAAATACAGATGGAAAAAGTTACCGTTTACTGCAGCTCGGCCGTAAAGGTCAAAGATCACTTTATCCGTCCATTTCTGTCATGTGTTGAATGTGATTTTTTTTTATGGGAGATCATTTTTACTACTAGTCCTTATTTATGGTTTTTATTATCTCTGTTCTTTATTATTCTAGTGACTCTGCATAAATAAACCTGCTGCACCTGAAAAACTCTTACAGTTTGAGAGCATCAGATGTGCAATTTTACCCCTAGCAGTTTTTGCCCAGAGTTGAAGGCTTAATCTGAGTTTCATACATTTGATTAAATTAGTACTTATCCACTACCATTGAAATTTGGATGCACGGGGCTTACGTAAGTTACATCCTGAAGTGCAATAACTGGACTACCCCAACACATTGTCCTTGGTCCTTTAGGTAGTGGTTAGAGACGGAGCGGTCCTTCAAGAAGCTGATAAATCTGCAATTCTCACTGTTTCCTGATATGTGAACATTTGTGATCTAATTTATCACCTAACGTATCGTAAAAAATAAACATACATTAATGTATGTGAAATTAATTCCGATTTTTATTACTAAATAAAACTGCCGAAGCAAACAATATGCTCTGTAGTTGTTCTAAAATAGCACTCTTTATATATAAAAATCTTTATACGGGCATGAGTTATATTAGCCTGGCTGCACCTACACATACGTACAACACAATTTAACCTATACAACACATTTATTTTTCACCATGGTAACAGATCAGAAGCCATCAATTAATTTAAAATATTTTTTTCAATGGATAACAAATTAAATACATTAGTACACATGAAACCACAACAGTTCTTAAGACGGCAAAATATTTTAAAATGACAAGTATTTAGTACTGATTTATTAAACACTAAATTACAGTGATACCAAAAATACCAGTACATTTCAAAGCAGACGGCAAATATTCTACCATTAAAAATAAGTTGAAGAATAGATATTACAATTAAATAAGCTGAATAAAAAAATAAACTACCTGAGTTGGATTTATTGAGTTCAGTAACAGCCCTTCATGCACCTCTCAGTCGCTCAGCCCTCCACCTAATCGACAGAAACAAAGTGGGACGCTCTACCCCATAGAAATATAGAAACTAGGGCTAAGAAAAAAGGTTAAAGGGTAAAATGTGGTTCAGCTTTTAACTCTCAGACCTTATAGACTCCTTGAATTGTGGCATAATCCAGCAATGCACACTTCAAAACTAAGAGGAAGGCAGTGGGCGCCATGGGACTTTAGCCAAAAATTTTATTTGTATTTTTTTTGTGAGAATGAATTTAACACAGCCTGGGAAACTGCAGCCAAACTGTAGCACTCCTGTTATCGTACTCGCTTTCCCAACACAGACCATCAAACCAACAGCTGCGAGACACAAGTGCAGCCGCGCTCTCCGGTGTTTGCTGGAAAGCGCTGTGGAAAATTGCAGGCATTTATCAGTGGAAGGAAAAGTACTCTGGGTTGGAGAAAGAGGATACACCAAGAATTTCACTTAAAACCTGGGCGTTGAAATTAGCCAATTTACCAAAATTACATCAAATTAGTACGGAGTCATTAGGCGAATCGTCCCGCGTTTCGTCGTGAGCAATCGGTGACAGCTTGGAAGAGCAGCTGTAGCTGCTGAGGCTGGATCTGAACCGGTTCAGAGGAGGGGTCGCCTTCAGGCCGGCCTGGCAGTCAAAACAATCTGCTAAAGACTAATAGGTCACGGTCAGATGACGGTTCTGCTCTTTCTTCCCTCTTTCCACACACACATACCAGGAGCTTCCCCAGAGGGCGATTTGTCCAAACCTAATATGATTACCTGATGATGTTTGCTCAAGATACAATATGAAGATATCACCACCCTGAAACAATATTATTGTGCTATTAAGGTGAAAAGCAGCCTATTGCAGTCTCGATGTGAAGACACTAAGCACTTTCATTAAAGTATCTTATCAACTCACAAATTTAAACTTCAAATTTAAACTCAAGCCTGCCGATTCTTCACCTATAATTGTGGATTTTCCATGCACTCTTTTTTTTTTTTTTTCCTGTCTTAAGCTCAGTCTGTCAAATAAAAACATCTAATTTAGTCCCTGGCTGCATGAGGACAGGACTGACTAGTTGGAAAAAATAATTCCACTTGGGCTCGGGCCTGCATTCATATAAGGACATTGGTATTTAACCATGAAGTGAAAGCGGCTTATATCCTTCTAGATTATTAAGTGAAAATATTTAAGACTGTGTCACTGTCTCCAGTGGCTTATATAAGCTGTAGTTACCCTCATAAATGACAATCAATTAAAAAAAAAAAATCACACATCAGACCTTTAAAGTGAGCTAACTAGCAGACCAAAATGTCCCAATTTGCCATTATGTGGCTTGGACGTAGACGCATACAGATTATCGGTATCAAGGTTTTAAAAAGTTACAGTTTCAAAACCGCTG
Organism: Brachyrhaphis roseni; assembly: GCA_903066815.1. Taxonomy (NCBI): domain Eukaryota; kingdom Metazoa; phylum Chordata; class Actinopteri; order Cyprinodontiformes; family Poeciliidae; genus Brachyrhaphis; species Brachyrhaphis roseni. Next base: position 29,902 of record CAEFZY010054829.1, on the reverse strand, counting down.
AAACTTTCCTTTGTAGCGTTTAAAGTCCTGTCCGTGAAATACCAAAGAAAAAGTGGAGCTTTCTCTGGCTCTACAGAGGATATAGTAATGCTGGGCTGCCCCTACCCCACATGTTGCTGCTCACTGCCAAACAGCTTACTTGTTAGTGACTTCTAAGTATCCATGAAGTAAAACAAACACCAACCTTTAACAAAAACAAAGTTATAAAAAATAAACAAAAACCAGCAGTTTGGAAAAGGGACATGTTTCATTTTTCCAAGCCTAGACAAAGGAACGTTGAAATAAAGATATTTAAAAGAAAAACAATCAGAAGAAAGTTTATTTGTAGCCACCAACATATTTGTGGTTATTTTATTCTACTAATGCAACACAAAAAACAGCAAACATCATCACACTATTATAGTATGCAAAAATTAATAATCCGTAGGACAGTTTGGATTGCACGCCTGTTTGCTAAAATGCCAACTAACATGAGCTTCTACTTTGCTGACAGACCTGCAGCCTGTTGGGTTAAATGTCTTTGCAGTGGATGCCCACAACTGGGCCAGATCACAGCGCCCAAGATGCTTAAGGTCACAGAGTGTTGGTCGCACAGCTGGAAAAGAGGAAAATGTGGATCCATCACAAGTGATGTCACTGCACTTTTCAATAATAATATCACCATTGCATCATTTTCTGATATCATGCAGCCCTATTTTTCACTCTTCTTTGGCTATTCCTCCGTTACGGTTAGAGCACATGAAAAATTAGTTGATGATTTGGTTTGGCTACGTCAAGCAACTTGTAGGACCGCCATAGCTGCTAGAGTTGACAGCACAGTGGGTTTTTTTTCTACTTTGTGGCACTGGTGGCCTTTTAGTCCTTTATTATACAGCAAAAGATGGCTGCATTAAGGACTGACAGCCTCCAGGTCTCGGGCCTGCACTCCAACACCACACAATGCGACATCATGACAACTCAGGTCGTCAAGCTATAGTTACCAAGCATTTCTCTACCTGGAGAAATACAACTGATTAACCAGCTAATTTCACTTTGTTATATTTGTGATGCTGAAAGAAAGGCACAAACACAAAAAAGGAACGATATTCTCCATACTGAAAGGTTCATATACTCATAATTTTATATGCATGCTGTGAGCGATGGAAACCAAACTTAAATTAATCATCAAAAAGTAAACAAAGCTTCAAAAATAACATTACTGTAGGAGTAATATTTAACATGTTGTATTGTTCAGCAGCAGTAGGGATAACTGCAGCTTATCCTATAACCAGACAGGATCCAGGTTGTCATGTGAATCCAGCGCCAGCCTCTGTTTTTCTTGGATTAGAACATATTCATGTTACCTTACTGTATCTTTTTGATGCATATCCTCTGACAAACAACTGACTGAGTTTAGATTGCCCAGTTTGCATATGTATTTTATTACCGCCATATTTTAATGCTGTAATGAGTAGAACAAGCTTGATTTTATTTTCACTTTGTTCTGCCCCATTATGCCGATAGCGTTACTTCATCATCGGCGCTAACATGTCCGCCCTCCAACAGCAAATTTGTCATTAGCTGCAGCAGATATTGTTTTAAGAAGCAGCCTAATTAAAAGCGCCGACTTCTGCTTTCCTGTTCGCCATGTTGTATTTCTCTCTGCCAGGCTCGGAGCTCCGCATTTGTGTTTTAATTTGCCCTGCGAGCGGCTCCATCCCTGGAGGCCAAAGGACAACAGAATGATAGTTTTGCTAATAGATTTTGTTATCGGACCCGACTTCTTCTGTTGGTGTTGAATTAGGGGGTTTAATTGCTTCCATGTGCGCCGCAAGCGTACAGACGGCTCTGCGTTTGACTGCAGGACACTCTGAAAGTGGGGGAGAATATATTTTAAAAAAAAAAAAAACAACCAGCCACAGAATATGACCCTGGCCTGATGCACCTCATTAGCATAGGTTCAAATGCTGCCGCTTATGAGGCACAAATCATTAACTCCCAGTCAACGCCGGCTCCATCGCTTTTCATCTATGACACTGAAACGTCAGCTTCATGCACGAGAGTGACGCAATGCTTTTTTCCAGCTAAAACAGTTTAATATTCCAAATAGCTGTAAGAACCGCAGCCATTAGCGCGCTTCTGAACACGTCCCAGCCACGCATTTAAGCTCTCCTTAGGCGCACGCTTGATTGGGCCTCCATAAAGACGCAAAGCGCGGTTTAAAAGCAAATGTCCAAACTGGAGGATAAATAGCAGAGTTGATTATCCCCGCTGACTAGTTGGCCACCTTCCTCCTCAGTTTCCAAAACTTCCTGCCCGCCATTAGTTTCAGAAAGCGTTGAAAGCGCAGCGGCGATCCAGAGCTCCTCAGCTATCATACATGGTTTGTTTATGCAGTCTAGATAGACGCAAAAGAGCTGCCATCTGGCTGACATGAAAAGGGAAATAGAAATAAAACGCTTTTATTAAAAAACTCTGAAGAAAGGTTGTGCACCCACGAGCGTGTGTATATATATATATATGTGTGTGTGTCATTTGTGGAGGTGTGAGTGTAAGCAGAGAGGGCGTTCCACAGAGCGCGGTTTCCAGGCTCCTTTACCATCACCATCAAAGCTCAGCCTCAATGTGTTTCTAATAGCAGCCGCTGAATTAAACACTGGCTGCACTGCCTCAGCAGAGGATAAATCATTTACAGAACAATTAGCTCATTTGTTGCTCTGCTCCGTTCTGCCAATGACTTCCAGACACAGAGAGCCGGCCGAGGGAGGACGTGTCTGTGTGTTTGCGAGGTGACTGTGTGGGCAAAAAATATGCAGAAGTCACCCGATTCAACTGAGTCATCCAATAAATGACACGATCCGCTTTGATACACGAGTCTCCGCAGCGAGTCTTTGCTTCTATCCTCGAGTGTAGCAAAACAGACAAATGGAAATCAGCTGCTTTCTGAATTCACCGCAAAGATTTGGCCTTTTCTTTTCATACACCCACAGATAACCGTGCGCACAAAACGCTTCAGATCAGCCACTCTGAGCAGCAGTGGAGCACACGCATCATGTTTCCTCTGCTGTGCCACTGACTTTGAACCTCTCCTTTTAATTTTGAGAAATTCACTCAAATCATAAATAAATATGGGCTGCGCCCTAAAATGCCAATAAAATTGGCCATTTCAAAGGGAACAATGGTCTATTTACAGCAACCACACCATAAGTACCAAGATAATTGGATTTTTTCCAGAGTTTTTATGTTGTTTCCAAACATCTGACAGCTCTTTTATGCCATAAAAAAAAGCTGTAAAACCCCCGATATTGGGCAAATTGTCTCGACTTGTAATACAGGGATTAAAAGGAAAGAAGCTCTCCATTGCAGTCATTGGCAGACAAATTACCACTTTTATTTTCTTTTGCCATTAATTTGAGCTGACCCTCTTCCTAGTTCGAGCCAATAGAAATAGGCCACACTTGTGGAAAAAGCTGTAAAAATATACAGAATTCTGTGCCCTTAAAACAGAAGTAGACAAATTAGCATGGTTAAAGTTGTTATGTACGGAAAGACCATCTTAACTACAAGCCATCACCCCAGGCTCACCTCGACCAGAAGCGAATGGGCCTCCAGAATCTGCTCTGTTACAGCACGGCTGTGCCGACCAAGATTTCTACATGTTTATGCAGCCTCCACGCTCCCCTACACATCAATCTGATGAGATCTGAAGGGCGCAAACCAGATTCATGGGGGCCCCACGCACCATCCGTGGAGTCCAAAGGGTCTGCTAAACCTGACACTGTTAAGATCTATAAAGATCTTTTACTGCAGTACTATAATCGTACACTGAAAAATTTGCTGCAGCTTTATTACTTGTGAGTTTTGAAAAAAAAAAATTTTCTGACCTCCTTTGCCATGCTCATCATTTCGAGATAAACTGTCCTGCTTTGTTTGTCCCTGCTCCTTTAAACCTGTAATAACTACTCTGCTGGGTCAGCAGCTCATTTTCTTGTATTTATTTTCTGGCTAATGACGGACAACACACTTCTGTAAAACACTTTTGTGTCTTACCCATTTTGAAAAAAGAGCAACTGAAAACATTGATCAACTTTAAAAAAAAAGTTAAGTATAAATAAAAAATAATGCCTTAGTGGTACAAAATGATTGATGATGTAGAAATGCACATATGTTATGTGAGATTTTCTTTCCCTTTGTCCAACATATATATAAAAAATCTTTGCTAGGACCTCTGATGACCTCTCTGGTTATTGACAGTAAATCCTTAGTCATTAAGAAGCTACAGCTATGTGTTATATGTTGACTCCAGACACCTGAGAGTGAAGGTGGAGTGAGACATCCTTCACATGAAATGTGCATGAAATGTGCTCAGTTCTGCTCATTCACTGCCTCCCCATTTTAGTAAACACAACCATCAAAGGCATTAATACAGAAACTCTCTCATCATCCCAGTTTTTTGACTCTGTTTTATTGTCTGTTCTGAAGGTATGACTAAACAACTTAAAATAGTTCCAATATTCCAACATCCAGACTGAACAATTGTACAATTACTTACATTTCTTTTATTAAGAAATTAGAAGTGTTGATATTTTACACTTTGGAACAACAATGGTATTTTTTACCAACTGGCATTGTAATCAACTGAACTTGATAATTGCATCATGATTGACTTGCATATAGTTGGATCCAGATATGGGTAGTAATTAGCTACATTTACTTGAGTACGGTAACTTTTTTTTTTACTATTCACAGTTTTACTTTTACTTCAGTAATACTATTATTAAGAATCACTACTCTTACTGGAGTAAAATTTCTGGATACTTTACCCACTGAGAGTAAGGTCACTGAATAGGAGTTTATGTCAAAGTGAGACTTCGTCTTTACACACACAAGCTTTGTTCTTCTAATGATGTTTTCCACATACTGTTAATGGAAATTCACCTTGTTCTACTATAATACCTACTACAAGTATCAGTGTAAAAAGTTTTATATTGAAAAAATGAATTTAATATATATATATATATAAAACAATCATTTTAGTCTTTAAAATACCAGAATATGCACATAACTATTTTTTGTCATCATTTTATAATATTAAATCCGATGTTTTAATCAGTTAGTACTTGTGTAGCCTTTTATTCAGATGCCATTTTACTTGAGTAAATACATGGTGAAGCAGTGCTACTCTTACTTGAGTACAATTTTTCTACCCACCTCTGACAAGACTGCATTGCAATGAAGTGGATTTGTCTGATAATGACAAATGATACACAACTGAGTTGTATTTAGCAAAACCGCACATGAATTGGAGAAATTTCTAAAGTAAAAAAAACAAACAAAAAGATCTAATGGTAACTCGTTAAGATCTCGTCTTAACGAGTTACCAAATTGTTTCTAGAATCCAAGTCACATTCACCAATCTGCACCGAAAAAGCTTCACAAAGACTGGTGAACAGCTTTAAGGTTTAAGTAGCAAAAAGAAAGCTGAAATCAAATTTACATCCTTTCCAGTTGACAGACTATACATCACATTGACCTGCATCCATCAAAGTGTGAATAACTGTGTCCCATATAAATGACAATGAAAATGTTTATATTTTCCGAGTGCAGCGACACAGATAAATTAAAATTCATTAAATTTCCTTTCTCCCTATGATATTTATATAAAAATTATAATCATTTTATTTATCTTTGGTTTATTTTACAGCTTTCTTCGACCCTTGGATCAAGTCCAGCATTTGAATAAATCACATTAGTATTCACCTCACTACATGCCTGAATATGTAACATGTGACGCTGTGTGCGCAGCAGTCATTAGTAACAAGGCTGTTTGTTTTGAAACACTTACACCGTAGTCACCCATAATAAGAGGAAATGACTGTTCGCTTTTCTCACTTTCACCCTCTGCTGCGTTGGAAATGGGAGGAACTGAAGCGGCTGGTTTAAGCAGACCTGACAGCGGTGATGAACCTCAATAACTATGAAAACATACGAAGAAAGAGCTCTGAACAGAAACTCCCCTTTTACCTCTTCTGGCTCTTTCTCTGTAATCACCAGAGCCAACTCTGCCCTTCAGCCCACTCCAACACACTCTAGAAATTTGGCAAAGAAACGCTCTAAATTATTGCTAATCACAGTTAATTATTTACATTCCAGGTCTAGATGGACTACTCATTTTTTATTATTGTTAAAGTAATAAAATAAATTTGATCTGGAAAGTGTTAATAATATACACAGATACGAGATCTTATGTAAGCTGAAGAGAAACACAGTTAAACATCCGCAATCCATCATAAGGCTTATTATGAAGTCTCGTTCTGTGTGTATGAATGAATATTGCTTGTAATGATTTTAAAAACAGCAGTGATTCAGCATATAAGCGATTGAAACTAAAACTTAATCTGCATTATTCCGGTTTACAGTGAATAATGACACATTCTCTCTGCAGTAAACATGAGTAATGTACTTTATTATGACTCCATCCCACAGAAACCCTCCCTTTGTTACACTAAGCTTATTACAACGTTAAAATGAGCCGACGGTTATTTATGCATAAACACAGACAGATACGAGACAAACACAACCACGTGCTCCTCTGAACAATTACTAATCTGGTATTAAATTGTGTAATAATGCACTTAGTTAACATCCATTTTAAGGAGTGCATTATGTTATGCAGGAAACCCAAAACACATTCATTGCTACTCCACAGGTATTATAAAAAGTAAAAATATAAGAATTTAATTCTAATTTGTGTGTTTTGTATTGGAAGATGAGCCTCTTCAGTTGAGTTTGACAGATGATTATTCTGCAATTACAAAGGCAGATTAGGTATTTTTTGTAAGTAAATACACTACAATTATAACGAGGAATGGTTCCCGTGCCTCTAGTGGATGAACGACATAACAATAAGTTTATAGAAAATAAGGGAATAAATCCTCCAAGAGGGAGAGTGGACCCTGATCTTAAACTGATTTTAGACACTTCAAACCACACTGAAAACATTCATATCCATGAGATACAACACTAATATGAAGATTATTTACAAAGTCTGTAGTTGTTTTCTCAGCTGTGTCACTTTGTTGCTTCTCCTCGCTGGGCCTGTATCTCTTCACCTCATCAAATCAGCAGTCATCTCAAAGTTCAGGAGTAACCTTTGTGTTTTGAAGTTATTATTTGTGCAGTGGCATTAAAATGCTACATCACTGTAGTTTGCAGACTGATCAGTCGAGTTGATACTGCTAGCAGCCTCAGAAAAACAGAAGCTTAGAGCACTAACATGGATGTATTTTGACTGAGAGGAAGTGATGTCGGGGTAATATTTGCATATATGGATATAAACTGTTTGACTTGTTTTCTAAATGCTAAAATCTGGTTAAAACCGGCATGAGAACAGGGAGTCTGTTAGCTGCATTCGCCCGTCTCACTGACTAACTTTTTGGACGTCTCTAAGTATGGAGTAAGCTTTTGGATTTTGCAACAAGCTGCTGTGTTTACAATGGGACATACAGTCATTATGTTTCTGTGTTTTTCCAGAGCAAGTAGTTGGTTAGGAATTAGCTAATGGGGCCTATTAGCTGATCAGGCAGAATGTTTCAGATAGCTCCAGTCTACATAACCTCTCTACTAACACAGAAGATGCTTGATTGAGTAAACAGCGTCAAATTAATGTATGAGAGAGAAGAGTCAATATTCAATAATGCTTAATATTAATATCTGCAGCTTTAGTGAACTTAAATGGTTAAAGTCCGCCAACGTCTAGCTGATCAGCTTTTAGCCTTCCACTGTTTTGAGATTTTCTAACATACTTTTTTTTTTTTTTTTTTTTTAGAAATCTCATTTGAATAATATAATAGGTCAGGAACAATTACGGTAGCCTGCCTCACCCCGAACCAGTCTCCTTTAAATGAAGTAGTGCTTAACTTGTCATTGATATATGGAAGAATCTAAACTGTAGATCTGAACCAATGGAGGTGAAGCAACATGTTTTCATATAAACCAGTGAGTCACACCACAGTATCTAGTATGCTCCTGTTATAGCCAATTGAGAAATGAAGTTTTAAAATAATGGGGTACAAATTCTGTGTTGTGGACAATATTCCCAAAGCCCTTCCCGCTGTGATGGGATGAGGCAAGGGGTCTCTTTCAACACCCCTTGCCCAGGGGGCTCTGCCTTTTTTAATCTGGCACTGCTTCCAGAAACCTTATTTTGAAACACCCAAATGGCCTTAAGGTTACTGTTATATCATTTCCATAATATCACCAGTCTATATAAAATATATTTATTACAAGGTGTGTTTTTATAAAAACTTTGTCTCATATCGCCCTTATTTGTTTTTCTTCAAAACTTTGATAAAATAACCAAGAAATAAAAAAAAAAACAGGTGATGACTTTTATGTGTGTTCACTTCATCATTTGAATGCGTTTAGCTCACTAAAGAACAGTGGGACTTTTTATCCGGCTGTAATGGGAACCGGTGTAATGTGACTGACACCCGGTAATGAGGGAGTTTATCAAAGTCTCCGCGTTTGAGTGCTCCAACATCAGAAAGTTTCTAAACTGTTTTCCGCGCAGCATGCATTTACAGGTCGGTCATGCATCCGCAGCGGCGGGTTGGCGGCCGCAGATAGAATTACACATTTCTGACTAACAGCCCCAACCTGTGCAGGCCTGATCGATATGCAAAGACGTAGTTAAGGAGGGAAGGTTCAAACGAAAGGAGTCGTGGATGAGAATAAAAGAGGATGTGGGGGTTAAAACGACGTGACAGACGGAAAACGATTGGTGATGAAACCAACACTGGTTTCAGGCCAGTTATCTCAGTTATCTCCCAGCTGAGAGCGTCTGGATGTAGACACTCAGGACGTCTAGGCTTTCAGGCGCACAAGTTAGGAGGGTGAGGCAGAAGGGGTGGGGAGGATTTGTGCCGCTGAGACTCTGGTTGTCCCTCAGCTAAAGGGTCTCTGGGTTTAGACACTGAGGAGGGTATTAGCTTTCACACACTGCTGGGGTAACTGGGGAGTCTGCCAGATGTCAGCTCCTTACCAATAAATCCTGCTAAATGGGCAGCCGGCTCGGTTATAGAGGAAGGCCTGAGTGGACGTCAACTCTCTATCATTCTCCGCTCTGTTTGTCAAAACCCGAACCGAGCTCGTAAATATTTGATTTCACTCAGCTGATGGCAATCCCTCATTCCCTGTAATTCCTCATCAGACCGATGGTTTCTTATGGGAGAGTGTTCTTGATTATGACAATTTCCTGTGCTGGATTAGACAAACCAAAACTCACACTTTTTAAAGTTCACCTCTGCTTTGTCTTTGAAAGAATGGCAGTTCTTCTTTCTTCTTATTTTAGATTTTATATCTGTGTTAAATTTTGCAGCAGTTTGGATTAAAACCTCGTCAAATCCTGGCTGAAGAATTTACACACTATTGGACAGATTTCACGCACTCCCGGTAATAAATCTCACTGTATAAACACGTATAAACGTTAAATTCAGATTTTTCATGCTCATATTGACTGGAGTTCTGAGAAGAAAAAAAAAACGACTCAGGTCCCCCGAGCTCTCGCTGAGCTCCTGTGACAGAGAAACACTCATGTATATGGAGTGCAGAGGATTTTTTTTTAGGAACCACCTTGAACTTTCAAGCCAGCTGCTCCAGTAAAACCCAACCCCCAGCAGGACAATATTGCATGGTCGTTCACCCCAGAAAGTGGACTCTAAAAGAGGTTGTGCTTTTAAAGCCCCTTAGGGCCGGCGAGGTTTATGGGCACAGTTGCTGATCTCAGGTCAGGTATTTAACACAAAACTGACCCGACCCAACAGCCCGTCTCTACGACCACCCTGTCGCTGTAAATGCGTCTTGATTTGACCTTGTACAGCTGATATCTCTCTGACTTCTTGCTTTTCTGCTCACCATTTTCCGCTGGTTGCTGAGGCAGAAGGTACAGATGTGCTTGGGCTGAGCTGATTGGTCGGATCCTCGGGTGGGGGAGGAGCTGACGTGGAAGAATGGAGGTGAGGGGGCGTGGCACGGCTGTCCGTCGTGAAGCCCTTCGCCCAGGAGCAAAACGTTCCCCAGATGGCTTATGTAGCTGCTGGCCAGACGTAGCGTCTCAATCTTTGACAGTTTCCTGCAGTCAGATGAGACGTGAGTTGCAAAATTAATATGAAACCTGCAGTAGAAAGGTCAATAAAATATGTCGCTCCTTACCTGTCGGCCGGCTCAGTGGGGATGAGCGTGCGGAGGGCCGTGAATGCCGTGTTGACAGAATTGGTGCGATCTCTTTCCCGTGCATTGGCTGCTGTCCTCTGGCGGACTTCGCCAGGAGGAGACGAGCCCGGGGGTCCAAGCCTGCCCGTCAAGTTTGTGACGCTCACCTCGGCGCCCCCGCACATCTTTCTCTTCCTGTTCACTTTGATGTGGAAGGCGGACTGGGACGACGAGGACAGGCGAAAGGACGCAGAGTTGGAGGAGCTGCTGGTGTGGTCCTCAGAGCCTGAGCCCTCGCTGCAGTTGTCGTCGTCGTCTTCGGAGAGGAGGCCGATGTCTCCGTACAGGAAGCGGCCTGCTGGAGGTGGAGTGCGTAGCATGGCAAAAGTCATCTTTGATGGCTGTTTGATCAGTCCCGTTCAGGAGCTCTTCCAAGGAGGCTTTGCTCTCTTGTTTGGTTGGGTAGCAAAAGCGTGTTGATGCTCCCAATGCGTGCCGACTTGTGCGTTCGGCAAAGCAGACTTGGTTTATAACCTCCTTTACTCAAAGCAAAACATCAGCAGGTTGAGCTTAAGGTCAAGGGCAGAAAAAGTCGGGTCTTCTGATCTATACCCACAGGTGAACTCAGACTCCAGCTCTGTCTTATTCTCTTCTGATCTACTAAAAGAAAAACGTCAAAAAAACCCTCCACATTCCCAAAGTCTGCTTAATCTTCAGTTACTCTGCGAGAGCTCAAAATATCATCTCAAGATTAAAACTCTCTGTCTTTCTTTGCGTGCCTTTACTTCCTACTTTATCACTTGTTTGTACCTGCTTCCCTTCCAAAAGTCCAACTAGAGTCAACTGGTCTGTGCCGGCAGATTCATGCTCTTTTGCTTCCAGCTGGTCTCCCCCCCTTGTCCTTCTTCCTCTTTGCCTGTTTGCTCCACGTGTGCGTGCGGTCTGAGTGTTTCAGCCTGCCTCTGGTCTTATAGTCCGAGGGAGGGCCAAGAGAACTGTCGCGCTCCTCCTCCTCTGAGCGTTCAGAGTCCCCCGGCTGCCGTCTGAAAGCAGACCACAGAGACCGGAGGCAAGAGGCCAGCCATCAGCAGTAGTTTGTTTTGGCTGCATGCTGATGCTTTCCAGGGGAAATCCACCCAAAAACAGTGCTTGCATCATCCTCAGGGGCCATAGCAGCTCTCCAGCCAGTCAACATGAGTAAGGTTTACAGATAGGAAGAAGTGATAAAGCACTATCAGCTGGCAGCTAGAGGGGGCAGTGAGATCACCTAACCCTGTACTAAATTAGTTGTTTTCTGCAACATGTTACCAAAATCTTTTCAAGAAATCTTGAGTGCCTTTTTAGTTTGTGTTCAAAAAATTATAGTTTTTGCTCTGTTTCAACTCTTAAAAGAACAGAATAGGCATCCAGGAATGGGCCTAAAATATTGTGTTTTGCTCTGGCACTTTGTTGACAGTAATAAACTGTCAACTGCGAGAAGTCAAGTGAAACCTTGCTTTTCTAATCGGTGCCTTTCATTCACAATGCCGTCCCTCTTGTGTTTGTCCTTTGGTCTGGAAATCTGGACGCAGTGCAGCCACAGAGCTGGAAGATGGCCGGCCAGACTGAGCTTATAAATAAAAGCCACTAATGGTTTTACTGAGCCATGGCTGAAATCTTTTCAACTTCACAGTTTTTGACACTAGAGGGCCCAAAGTTTATAATCTTAAACACATTTAGTGCCTTGCTAAAGGATTCATGTGGGAAAATTTAACTTACAGCAACATATGTCTGTGGATTTTATTGAGATTGTGATACACCTACACAGAGTACAATATAACTGTGGAAGGAAAATTATAAAGTTTTAAAATGTATTGATTTTTTTCAGTTCCTTTTACAATGTTAACCTTGAATGCTGTAGTTTATATATATAAATGTTCTATGAAGGTCTCAGAGTCTTGTTAGGAAATATTTGTAGAAAAAAAAATAAAAAAAAAATAAAGGTTTGGAGCAGTTCAAAGCAGGGTTAGTATATGGAACAATGTCCTTGTCTTAAAATTTACAGGCCACACAAAGATAGCGTTAGTCCCAAGAGTGCCATACAAACACTGGAGGAGCTGCAGAAACCCTCAGCTCAGGTGGAATCATCTGTAGGCAGTACAACTTTTGAGTTCAGCGCTCTGTAGAGTGGAGCCTTATTGGTAGAGAAGCAGGAAGTATGACATTCTTCAAAGAAAAGAATAAGTCCTATTTAAGGTGTTCTGATCATATGAGATCAATGTTGAACTCTTTGGACATGCAAAACATTATGTGTAGAGGAAAACTAACACTTCTCATTTCCCTGAACACACCATCCTAATGGTGAAGCATGGTGATGGCAGCATTATGCTGTGGAAATGTGTTTTTGACAGCAGAGATGGGGAAGCTGGTCAGCATTGATGAGGAAATGAATGGAGCAAAATACAGCCAATTTTATTTCATGTCTTTGTCAGAGCTCATTGTAGTTACATTTGCTTGGATTTTTAACTTTTAGTCATGTCATTTCTCTTAAACTCATGTTTTGCTCATTTATTTTAATTCTCCTTTTTGTTCAGTATTTGAGTCAGTGTCTGCTGATTTGTAAATCCTCTTTAAATAAAACTGACTTGGCATATACGAAAGACTCTAAACATGCAAATGTAACAAACTGATTCAGAAAAAAACATATTCATGTGTTACATTGTGAGAATCTCTGGTCAGAATGGAAATGCGTCCATCCATACTGATTGAGATCATTCTGATTCATCAAAGAATCTCAATCTGAAGAAATTTCAATCTGTGGACATGTAAAGCTAGTAGAGACACAACCGAGAACCCAGATTAAACTTCCCTAAACAGGCTACATAAAGGAGTGATGCTACAGGGCTAAATACATATGCAATGTCACACTTTTCAGATTTTCATTTGTTGAAAATGTTGAAAACCATGTATCCTTTTTCTTCCATTACACAGTCAGTGCTACTTAATTATTTTTTCTGGAAAAGTGAATAAGAGAGTATCTCAAGAGAAGCATAGACAAACATATAAAAGACAAGAGAGGAAATCTTGGGATTTTATTGATTATCATTGTGCAGCTGCTTAATCTTGACATATTTGGCTGACTGCCAATGCAAAACCTAGTTATGGAGTCCAGAATCCTCAGTGGTACCTTTGTGAAAACTCTACACCAAGCAGCTATTGCCGGTATGCATCTTCTGTGTAGCTTGGCAGCACGAAGGTGCTGCTGAAAACTGATGGCATAATGAATAATACGCGAGTTACACAATGTTACAGTCAGCATTCATCACTCTCAATTTCTCTGTCGATTTTTCCTCTTGCGTCCACTCTTCCTCCCCCCTCCCCGCCTGTTTCTTTGTGTCTCAGGCATACTGTTTATGCTGTGGTATTTAGTGAAGGAACAGAAGCCAATGTTGGTTGCAGCGGTTGATTTCAGCACATACACAAAGAGCTTGAAACACTGAGAACGGAAACAGTATGTGGAAGTCAAAATGAACAAAAAAAGAAAACTAAATGTAACAAATTTGCTTAGTTTTAAAGAAAGAGAAAGTATTACATTTGGAACCATCCACCAACCTTTTGCCACACCAGACACATATTTGCCTCTTACAGAGCTCTAATCTGGTCGCTTGATGCGCATTTTACCATTTGGCTGCAACAAACAGGCAAATGGTTGTTGCAGAATTCTTTATCAGAATTCTTCTGATAAAGTTACATTACATTGTAAAGTAATCAATAATCAAAACAAGCTGACTGAAAGGTATTGGAACCCTGCACTCCAATTTAATGGCCCGCGGCTGTTGCATTGTGGAAAACAAAACTGCAACTAATCCAGTAAACAGTTGACTTTAGGTTCTGGATGCATGTTGGATTTGCTTCCAAATAATCTTTCCTCTTGGTATGTTTGTTTGACATAAATTGATAGAGGCAGTAAAAGCAGATGTAATGTGATGCAGGATACGCCACAGAATGGACTTGAGGTTCTTGAAAATACGGCAAGTGAAATTTAATATGAATGTTTTCAGCTCTGGCTTGTAGACAACATACTGTAACACAAGCATGTTAAACAGTTTATTTGGATACTCTTAAAATATTTAGAGGGAAAATATCAAACCATCCAGCAGCCATGGCCCACTCACCATGATTAAACTTCCCTAACAGTCGTGTTATCTATGGACAATTTGGAGAAAACTCAGTATATACGATCGCTGTCGGCCTACATATTTTTGAAGTATTTTTCCATTCCAGCTACATCCACTGTGGTCCATCATTACATGCATTAGCATGATCTTCCTCATATTTGCATCCCTCTAGAGAGTATGGCTGGTCTGACACAGCATCCATTTCACTCTGAATTACTGCCTCCAGGCTAAAACACGTTGGACTCGAAATAACGTCGACTGTGAGTTTTTTAGAATAGCACATCTGTATTTGGGCGAGGAAGGTTGTATGAGAAGGAAGGAGCTATATCACTGAAAAATAATGGTGTAATTTACATAAAATTGTTGACTTAAGTTCGCAACACAGTCACAATGAAAGGTTTGGCTGTCAATCAGACTGCACTGACAGATTCTAGGGATAAGATGAAAAATACTAAAAATGGTTGCAGTGTTTTTATTGCACATTTTGAAATTATACTTTGAAATGGAGACGTATGAGTTAGAGGTTTTGGAAAAGCTGGAGATATAAAAAATAACCTAAAGGAAATAATGCTCAACACAGTCATGTTTGATTGGTCAGTGGGTCTGTGAATGGCACTTTAGCTTTTTCCAAATCATGTCTTTACCTTAGTTCTTCATAGGATGCATTTACACCAGCCCTGTTTAGTTTGCTTTGATCAAACTCTAGTTCGCTTGAATAGACAGTTTGGTTCATTTGGGGAAGTGGGAGTGCCAAATCAACTCTGATGCTTAACAAAAAAGCGAACTCTGCTCTGCCTAAAAACCTAGGGCTTGGTTTGTTTGAAGTGAACTCTCTTGTGGTTCAAGTGCTTATGTGAATGCCAAAGGGACCAGAGACTGCTCCAAAGACAGGAGGCAGATTATTGCATAGGGAATATTGGGTAAATACAACCAAAACAGATGAGCGAGACTAGCGCTAGTGGAGCAATGGCTCATTGTCTTTTACCAAAGACAAAAGAGAAATCCTACAACCGTTAAAATTTGTCGTATTCTGTTTTTGTTCATATTTTGTGAAAAAGGAAGTTGCGGTCAGTGTCTTGTTCAGAGGTACTCATGTTGTTTCCTTCAGTGGTTCTTAGTGCGGCGCCACCGAGAATGAAGGGCCACAGTTTGCTCAGAAGGCTTTTTTTAAATTTACTTAATTTCCCTTTGGGATCAATAAAGTATTTTTGTTTTGAATTGATTTGACACAGTGCAGTGTGAACAGGAACCACATCAGCTGAAAACGTAACAAATGTTGCAATTTTGGTCTCCAGTCGAACCGAGTTCAACGGACCATCATTGTTTTGAGCTTATATCACACATTGCTAAAGATCTAACAGTATTACCATACATGATATAATGTAGAATGCATTGTCTGCAGCTGAGAAGGGTGCTGTGAGCTTTCTTGTTCCAAGAAACAAAATGATCATAGTAAGATATTACTCACAGAGAGATAATCTCTTGCTGCTGTAGGTAGAATTAAAGAGATCGCTTAGTACTTAAAGTAAGTGCATTGCAGAAACATAACAGCTCCTTTCTTGCAGATGCAGCTTTGTGTCAAGAAGTCTAAAAAAGTTGCTGTTCATGGGTATAGGATCAACTCTGTTCGGTCTACTCATTGAACTCTTTCTTCATTTGAGGCAGAGCTGTTCTTTCTCACGCCGGTCGTTCCACACTTCTAGGGTATAATGACAATATACTGTATATAAATTGTAAAACCGAGTGGTTTTCTCCCCTTAAAAGACGCAGCAGCAGTAGTGGTGGCAGCAGCACAGTAGTAGAACACCATCTGATAGTCATTACCCCACCCGTCTCCTCCCCCAACCTTTCCCTTCCTCTTCTCCGTTTGCTTTATACTCTTTTCTCAACTCAGACATATTATTCATTAGTCTGATGAAAAACACCCACCAGCTTAGCTGGGTCCAATCTCTCTGAGAGACATACACTCACACAAAAGCACAACTGACACAAAGACAGATATACAACACACACCCACAGTCTCAACCCAGTTGAACCATTCTGGCATGGGTCAGGGGCCTGTCAAAACTCTGATGCAGGTCTGGAGCAGAACACAGGCAAATAGATAGATGGGTAGAGATACCCCAAGCAACTGAGTTATTTATAATAGTTGTCGGATGTTCTCATTTTACATGAAACGGGTTAGAAAGGAGGATTTGACCTTGTTTTGATGCCACTGAGCAGACGTCTGGAGTGGTTCTTTTCTAAAAGTAATTGTTGGTCTTCCTCAGCAGGGAGCATGGCATGACGACAGGAATAAGAACAGGAAGACAAGTCAAATAGAAAAGTTTCAACTAAAAAGACGAATGGGAAAGAGATGGTGGCCGTCTGCCAGCGCTCCAGACTGCATGGTGTATTGCATCGGGAAACCGGTCGGAAGTGCTCGCCCCCCTATAACTTGCTCCCCAGCCCCAATTTCAGCCTCATGCAGCCTCAGCGCCAGCCACACTCTACTGTGTTTCCCAAGAGAGCCAGACTCTACAGCTGGCCTTATTAAACCAAGAGAAGCAGAGAGACAGAAAAAAAAGAAGCAGAAGGAAAGAGAGGTCACACAACTGGAAGACATCAGTTGAAGCCGTGCTCGCTCTCTTAGGTTTTTCCATTCATATCCCGTTTTATGATGGAGTTTCTCACAAACACTCTTGCGGTGCAGCGAGTTCAGGCTCACAGTAAAAAGCTATTGTTTGATTCGACAACCCTCAGAATGCTGTAAAACAATGAGACGAATGCTGGGGAATTAAAAGTCTGTGTGACTTTTATCTCGTGTGTCTGAGTGCGTCTGAAGGCTGTCGTCATGCATGTGGCCCCCGCTGTATGAGCGTGTCTCATCCAGTTTGTGTGAATCTCGTCGCAGTTGTGAACACGGAGGAGCAATAAAAGAAACTCCGCAGGGTGGACGTCTGTTTCCAATCTGTTATCTGGAGCTCATTTAAAATTAGATTCATTTCTCCTGCATTTTGTCTGAGCTGACTTTTCACCTTGAAATGTTATTTTTTTTAATTATTTCTAACGTGCTCTTTGTTTTAGACAAACACAACTAGACAAATTCACACCTGTGCTCAGTGTCTCCTCAGACAGCTTCTGGCTGAGGACCGACTCGACAGGAGCAACTGGAGGAGAAGCATATTGCTCAAGGCTCTCCCGCCTCCAGCTTATATCGAGTGTCAGGAAGTCATTACACGCTCATTTTAGCGTTGAGGATTTAAATGAGCATCACGGTGATGGGCCTAAACTCTCCAAACTCCAATGATGCTATCCAACCCCATCCTTGCAGCATTTTCTGCTCGTCCACCTCCTTATTGCTACACACACTGCCAAGGCTTTTCTCTAACATATCCAATTCATGCTACAATTAACACTGAAAAACAGGCCACTTCTTCAGTTTTCCTGCAACCAAACATCACCAAGTAAGGTGGAATTTAAAGATTTACACCATTCTCTTGAACACCGAGCCATTTGGAGATTTAAACAACAGTGACCGACTGAGCACAATGTGCATATCATCCATGTCCATGTTGTATTTGTATGGCATATAGATCATGTCGTGGTACTTTTTGGACCCTGGGATAGTCCCACCCACTAGAGCTGTTACACAATTATAATGGAAAGCCATCCAAACTATGTGGAGTTGAAATGAGACTAGCTGTGCTGCTAGGTGTTAGCGGAAAAGAGCCAATAGTCGTACGGTGTTACCAAGTCCTATATGTTATTTAAAAGAGATCTGTTTGTTATATGTGTGATTTTGGTAGTAAAACCCATCTTCATTTTTCTAAAGGTGATCTATTGCAATTCAAATGTGGAGATGCAGCTAACTATTATAGGTGATTTATGACATCTCATCTGTTATTTAAAAATAACTACATTGAAGTGATTTCTCTGCTTTATCTGAGTCTGCAATGTATTGTAATCAAGTAGTACATATGAGTAGCAGTAAAGATGGACACCAGTCTATTCCTGTGGGGTTGGGCAGCAATACTGCAGTGGTATTGCTTTGAATCCTATAAGAAATTATGACTATAGCCCTCCAACTATTAGCTTGCATAAATCACATTTGTTTCTCTGTCAGAAAAGTTTATTTCCTGCCATCTCTTCCGCTGCAATTTTTACTATGTAGCAGTATTATTTTCTCAAGTGTGACATGTTGCGGTCAGGAGAGAAAGGTGTCTTTATAAATGATAGGGTCACTTATTGCAGCTATGTACTCAGTGAATTGGCATGTATGATTTATTAACATGAAATCACGTGCTCAGGAAGTGGATTTCTCTGGGTCAAAACAGAGCAAAATGGATCACAGTGAGTATGCTAATGCCCTATGTGCTTGGATCTACTTGTAAATAATTTATTTAGCTTCTGTAAACCCAAATCCATGCTGGAGTTTTATGTTAATGTTGAGTCAGGTCAACCATTCACAGCGATCAACAGAAACCCCATTAAAAACATGGTTCGTGGCCAGAGAAGGAAATAGTCACAGCTCAATGTGACTTACATATGAACAGAAGTAAACAAGCTGCATTTACTTCCAGATCCCCATCTGTATTGCGTGACGTCAGCACTACGTCATCTGAAACGCAGCAATATAACATACCACAATCTACTACGTTCATCCACCAGGACCATCTGATCTGATTTTATACTGAATTGAGATACAGTGAAAGTTATTTACAGCAAGCATTAACCAGATAAAACCTGTTGCCAAAGCTTTACTTAAAATATCCCAGACATATCTGTTTAAAAACCCTTGTGGACGGACCCGTCACTTGTGCAATACTTGTTTTGTTTCTCTTCTGTAATCCAAATGTAAAGTTCTGTAACAATTAGTATCTGGTATACGTTAAAAGAAAATTGTTAGAATCTTATTTTTAGTAAATTAGTTCTGGTAGTTCATTTCTGACCTGGCTAGTGAAATTACAACATAAAAAAGAAACGTTGCTGTGATTAGCCTCCATTTATAGGCTACATAAAAGCAGTTCCCCAGACTCTCCTGCTTAATCTGGCCAGTAGCAGCTCCAGCTCTCCGTTGTAGAGCGGCGGTGGAGCTCTAGCAGCGGTCTCAAAGAGAAATCAGCTGTGATGTCACTGCCTCTAATGAGGTGGCGGGAACCGTTTGACCACCTGACTCAGTCCTCCTCACCTCTGCCTGTATTTTTAACTTTCTCTTAAAGTCCTCTCTCACTCATTTTTTATTCCCCCTACTGCGTGCAACCATCTCTGCCTACCACTCGTGTTTCATTCCCGGGTCATTCCCTCGGTGGTTACATGAGCTCAGCTGTCTTGGTCTTCTGGTCAAGTCCAATCATTTCCAGAGCCAACCTTGGATGCATCAGTCGGGTTGTTGGAGCTGACAGAGATAAACTAATGGCTGCTTCAACCTTTAATCATTGGCAAATGATTTATGTTAACCGGGCCTGTCTACTGTAAAAGGCAACAATAAATAAAATCCTGCACACCACAGTTTTCCAAACTTTTAGGGCTTTGGTTGGCTCTGATATATTCCATGGTGTAATGACTGGCTGCCTCGGATGCCAGGGAGCTCACATCACCAGAGGACAGACAGGGGGGAACAAAAAGGGAGAGTTTACAGGGAAATGGAAATAGACATGGGTACAAAGTGATTATGATTCGACTGACTGAGACTTGCAAACCAAATTGCAGTTTTTATGATAGAGAAGGAGAGAGTGAGAATAAAGACACGATGCACAAGAGAGGCACTAACTGTCACAGTCTTTCTGGAACAAAATTGAAAACAAATATTCACATTTAGTCATCACAAAAGTAAACCAGACTTATAGTTGTGAGATATCAACATATACAGGCTATTTACAGATAAGATATAAGCAACATATATAAGTTATTATCTACAGTCTTCCTTATTTCCATTCTAGAAATAAGCCAATCAGCGCCAAGGAAAGTCCCGGATTGGCTGCTTCACAAACGCCAGCCAATAATGTGTAAAGGAGCATTGTGCATCAAAAGCTGCATTTGATACATCCATCCATCCATTTTCTTTACACCCTTGTCCCTAGTGGGGTCGAGAGGTGCTGGTGCCTATCTCCAGCTAGCATTCCGGGCGAGAGGCGCGGTTCACCCTGGACAACACAGAGACAGACGGGACAAACAACCATGCACACACACACTCACACCTAGGGACAATTTAGAAAGACCAATTACCCTGACAGTCATGTTTTTGTTTTTGTGGGAGGAAGCCGGAGTACTCAGAACCCACGCACGCACAGGGAGAACATGCTCTGTGCAGAAAGACCCCGTGCCGGGAATCGAACCCAGGACCTTCTTGCTGCAAGACTATTAGTTTAGGTGGATTTCAGTCTGTCAGTAGTTTCACAGTTGTGTCGTACTATTTACATTTGCTCACTGAACTGGATCTTCAAATCTTGGAATATTGTTTCAAGTCCTTGCTCTTTTTTAAAGTTCTTTGCAATGTTTACTTGGCCTCCATGCAACACCAGCATTTAGAGCAAAGGTGGCTGAATACAAATGATACATTTTTCAGATTTTTGTTCAAAGCAAGGTTATAAAAACTATGCATCTTTTTTCTTCCACTTCACAATTATATTCAACGTTGTATTGGCCTAAAATGTAAAAACAATGCATGTGAACACTTTTGAATGGCACTACAAGTGTAAGTTTCCACCAGCTAGCATCACACCAGCTACAAATATAAACAATTGCTACATTCTCTCAGATTGCCGAAGTCTGCATGTAGTTTTTTAATTGTATTTTATTTAATGGAGATGCATTTTATGCCAAAATCAACACTTTCAAGATGGAGAAGAAAGACACTGTAAATGTCAGTCACCAAAGAAAGCTTTCGTTATGTTACAAAACTTAATGTGGATATGTATTACAAATATCATAAAGTGTGACGGCAGTTTTAAGGCAGGTCAAGTGCAAACATTTCATACTTCATACAGAGTTTTATGACGGCTCCGCTGCTGCGCCTCAGTCAGGCGAGTTTCACAGAAACGTCCAGAGAGAGTGAAAAGTAATCCTTCTTTAAAAGTGTCACTGACATCACCGGACTGCAGGAGGTTGAAGAGACGAGGTTTCGTTTTTTCCTTATCAGCTGCACGCATGCACCTGCTGAGCCCACGCTGAATGACGGGTTTGCCTTAGATCATCACTCTGACTATAACCAGTCTGCATCTCTTTACTCACAAAAACAACAAAGAAATCCTGTGAGCTACACTGGACATGACAAAAGCTGTGTTTAAAAATGCTTCCGGAGAATAAATGGTATGCTAGGAATGGATGAAATAAGATGAGCTCTTTTGATGAACTTGTTAAGGGACTCTGAGGGATCAAGTAAAAGATGTGTCAGAGCCGCGTGCTAAACGCGCGAGAATGTGTGCGTTTGATGTTACACCCTTGTAAACCCGCAGCTGGAGAGGGCTGCACCCCCTGGACCACCGCAACCTTCTAGCAAACCTCACAAAGACACGCACACACACACACAAGCGCAGACCTTAATAAAGTTGTTGCTTGGGGAACAGGCCCGACACGTCCAATCTAAGGCAGAAGTGACGTAACTGCCTCGAATTGATATCATTACAAACGATTCTTCACTTAGGACAAAAGAAATAAACAAAAAATAATAAATTTATTCCAGCTTATGTGTGCTATTATAACAATTTATCCCTGGTTTAAGTGTATAAAACAGTACATTTACTGCAAAACTCCACCACACAGATGTGAAGTTATAAATACAAGCCTCACCAGGAGGGGGGACACAGTCTTTAGAGAAGGGGAACACCTGGCAGACCACCTGAGATGACTGCTGCACTGTTTTACAGTGCAAACGTATTCACACTCCTTTTCTTTTCACATGGTTACAATGTAACCACAAAGTAAATGTTGGTTTACTTACAGCAGCATAAGGTAGCATGTATTTGTGAAGAGGGCGGAGACATGTTTTGTTAGAATTTTCTACAAAAGTGTGAAAATTGTGGTTTGTTTTTGTATTCAGCCTGTCTGAGTCAACGCCTCGGAGAACTTCCTTTAGCTGCAATTACAGTTGCAGGTTTTCTCGGCTATGTCTGATTCTGATTCCCAGTTGGCTTAAGGCTTCAACTTTGACTAGACCTTTACAACACTAAGAGTCATATTTGCTTTCAGATAAGACTTCTTTAGAGATGCGAATGTTAGAGGATCTTCAAAAAAAGAGAGAAATGTCCATTTCAGGAAATGTTTTGTAATTTTTAAAGAAACCCATTTTATTTTTGATTTTATGCTTTAAAATCAAATGTTCTCTGCAAAAACATTTGCAGAGAAGAAGATGGATACTTTTTATTTTGTGGGATGTTGAGACTTATGAAAAAAAAAATTAAATTTTTTTTTTTAAAAAGTAGTTTCCAGCTTATTGACAAAAAAAATTATCCAACACGACACCACTTGTACTTTTTAGTGTGACTCTAAAAAACTGCTTAAACTAGCAGTTATTACTAAATTTATATATAAAACATAAGTTGCTTCTTTATCCTTTAAGCCATCCTTACTAAGAGCCATTGTGGCAGGCTTGAAGAGCCACTTGCGGCTCCAGAGCGTCAGGTTGCAAACCTCTAGACCAGACCATTCTAACACACACGTATGCATCCTTTGGTTTAAAAAAAAATTATTTTTTTTGCCCATTAATTTTGACAAGTTTTCTTTCTAGAGAAAAGCTTCTTTTGTTTTGGTAGGTTAGAAGTTGTGCCACACACTGTCCATTTTTTACAATAAACATCATCAGTCATTCAAAGAGTAGCATGTGGCCTTATAACCTCCTTTATGCTTCTCCACATCGTTTGCCCTGGCCTGTACGATGTCTTTCTTGGTCTTCATGATGCTGTTTGTTCACTGATGTTCACTAACTAACCTCTGGGGCCTTCAGGTGGGCTGTACTCACTAATTAGGTGCTCTTTGAACGCATTTGGGTGATCTAGATTTTATTTAGGTGTATCAGAGTAAAGGGGATGAATACAAATGCGCGTCACACTTTGGGGGACACTGGGGACTGAATACCTTTTTATAGGTTTTAATTTTGGACAAGTATTAACACCGTTCTGTAGCTGAATAACAATAGGAAAACTAAGATGCTTCTTTTGTTTTTGCAGCAGTTTATCCCACTCAGAACACAAAAGTCAGGTGCAAAGCAAATTTACAGCAAGTCTGTGTTTAGACAAATATTAGTGGCTGACAGAGCTCTAAATCAGTCAGCACAACAAAAATCTAAGACATTAAGTAAACCGCTGTGCTCTGCAAATTCACCCATTAAATATCTTTTATTTCCCCTGATTGTAGAAATTATATTGGATGAGGTCATGCCGCAGCTGACTGCGAGCAAACACTCCTATTTTAAAGCAGTGGATTGTTTCCAGGGTGATGATATAACGCAGTCCAGATGAGTCCCTTCAAGGATTGCCTCATTATCGCACATGCTGCAGCTGCACCCACTCTGTGTGTCTATGAGGAGCTATGTTTATGTGAGAGCACGTGCATGCATGCAAGCTGAGATTGTGTGCATGTGTCTCTGACTATTTAAACTCTACTTGCAGTCAATTACCAGAAAATGGCTTGTGCGGTTCGTTTTTTCCCTCCATAAGAGCTAATTATAGGGTTTGGGTTAAGGTTAGAATTGGGGTTGGGAGAGCAGGAAAGTCCTGGCTGGAGGAGTCTGGTCCATCCAGAGGACATGAAACCAGGGGGTGTAGCCGAAGGACCGCCAGGGAGTGACTAGGCACCAGACGAATCTGATAGCTGCCTCTATGTGGCACTTCAAAGTCTACTTTTAGCTGGGGTTAGGCTGTTGCCATGCTCGTGTTCTCAAAGCCAAGAAAACACAACTTCGTCCAAAATTTACATTGCTGAATCACAATAATAATATGCAAATCTGCTAGAGGAGAGTTTGTCAAAATGAATGTCTAAAGATGAGATCAGAACTTTAAAATTGAAAAATCTCTTTCAGCATAGAAGCAAAAGAAGCAGTGCTTTATGCCTGTAACTCTTACCTTATGACCTTGCAGCTCTAACTTTGTAAGGTAAAATTTAAGAAGATGTCTATAAAATGTCTGCTGGTGCTTGTCACCACCTGATGATTGGTGATGCTAATGTCTAATTCATACCTCTCAATTTATTTTGCTGTCTGCTCGACCACAAAGCCCAGTGTGACTTAAACTACATTATTTTCCCAGTGGATCATTCGTCCTTCAGGTACAGCGAGGACACTAAAGCTACCTTGGTATTCTGGTGAAAAATCATTTTATTCCACACGTTCTTTTATTTTTCTCCTCTTCCGAGTAGAGAGCTTATAAACCAGCGGATTAAGAGCCTGTAATAAAAAAATTTATACAGTGGATTTCTTTTTATACGTTCAATTCCCAGATCCTGTCTGTGTTTTTGCTGGGTGGAAATCATGATGCCCTAAAACTATGGTCTGGACTGGGTCCGGATCTGGACTTTCAGAACCGCTGAGTAAGTGAGTGTTTACAACTGTCTCTAAATGATGTAATTAAAACACACTATAATCAGCCGCATCATTACTGAGTCATACTTTCCTCTAATAAAGTGCTAACCATGATAATGTTGTTAGTGCAGTTTGTGTGAACACAAGAAAAAATAATAATAAAAGTCGACGGTAGATACGGGAAAAAAACATAAATACGCTATTTAATTATATTATTTAAGTTCCCTTTGGGATCAATAAAGTATTTTTGAATTTGAAGTTGAATTTTCTATACAACTCACCATTTTCTGCCCTCATGCCAATTTTTGAGGGAGATTTTTTAAAGTTTTTCGACCTGCAATGGAAAACCTGAAACTGGTCAGGTTGGGACCAAGTGATTAAATTATCAAAACCAGTGACTGGTAGGATGGATGACCTTCCTCGATAAATACGACTGAATAACAACAACACTAAGGGCCTAGTTCAACTTCTTACCAATACAGATTTAATGGTAGAACGGTAAAAAAATGAAGTTCTACGGCTATTCTGAAAGGATCCGAACTAAATAGCAAATCTATAAAAGAGTGGCTTTGAGTGGAACGTGGCCACAATGTATTTCACATACCGAAGCAGGGTGATCTCATCATTTTATTTAGTGATAGTTTCAGAATGTGCAATGAGTATAAAACCTATTTATAAATCCCAGAATGAGCAAGCAGAGGGAAAGGAGGACGTAGTGTTAGCAGAGGACGGATTTCCGACAGTAGCCCGGTCCTGACAGCTTCCGTCATATCCGACTATACTCAACCTCATGCAGGGACTCTGCACATGGTAAAACTATCACAGACAGAACACACACACATTGTCTCCCACATGCGTGTGTGTGGACACACATACATTGTCTCCCACATGCGTGTGTGTGGACACACATGTTCTCTCTCAGTCTCAGCCAGGAAACGGCTTTCATTCATATTTGAACACTGAAGAAATACAAACGGACAGCTTCAGAAACAGAAAGTCATTCGGCTCCCAGCAGAGAATTTGTGCCACTGCAGGCCACAATCAGGATTCCCAGCTGGGAATATTTAGGAAGTAGACAGTAGATGTGAACAAGGTGAGCTGAGTTCTCCCACACAACCATTTGTCACTGAACCTCAGATTTTCCTGAGACAGCTTAATTTGTTTGTGGCTGCAGAAAGGCTTCTCAATAAAACACGTGGTTGGGATTTCATTGCCATCTCTGCTGAAAAAGTTCCCAAGCCGAACAGAAAAATCTAATTGACTTACATAATTACCTTTTTAATATTATTAATATGAAATTTTTTGATAACTGCACATAACTTAAGCACCAGCTCAAAATCTTCCAAAGTATGTCCGTTTCTTTTGCTGCTGCTAAGAGGCACTCTGTGGAAACAAAGGCCGTCCTGCACAAATTAATATTATGTTTGGATTTGTTCGCGCTACCAAGAAATAACAGCCTGGGGTTAGTTTGTATTTCTTGGACAAGCACTACTGATGAATCAACCTGATGACAAGACTTTGGAAAGTTGAAATGTATCCAATATAATAACATAAAAATCATTTCAACAACTAATTAGGGAGATGACTGGGGTTGGTAATCGTCCGTTGCCTCAGAACGCAGTACGTACATCAATGAGTATATCAAAAATGTTTAACTAAACAACAGCTTAGCATTCACTAAAATGTTAAAACATCATTCTTTATTTTCATGTAAAACATTTCTTACTTTACCATGAAGCCGATGATTGGACAATAATTTAGGGTTTCAATAAACAATTGCTGTTGAGCGATAAGACGAGCAGTTTTCTACTTCATACAGCAAAACCATTCAATAAAATGGCTGCTAACGTTGGACCCTAAAGGTATAGCATGGGTTCTAAAGAAGATCTTCAAGAAAGAAAGCTAAGTTTCAAAATGGCTGCTACTAGTTTTTCTCACAATGTTGCGAGAAATAAAGAGATATTATTAGCAGCTTTGGGAGTTTTGACCCCCGTAGGAAAGGCTTGTCTCCCCCTGGAAGAGGTGACAACGAGAATAAAGCATTTATGCTTTCAATCTTCAATCTGCGGTAAAATTTAAATTTCAAATGACTATGGAAGAATCTTGTTTTAGGTATTTGGATAATTCATAAAGTGGATTATGTCAACTCTGAAAACTACTTTAAATTGTTTACTGCAGAGTGAATCGAAAACTTTTCTTTTTTTTAATTAATACAAAAAAATCTTAAAAAGCAAAAAATAAAACAGGAACGCTTTAGTCTGATTTGATATTAGGCAGACTTCTCTTTCCTTTTCAGTTTTGCAGATCTCAGGTGTGTAGTTCTCGTGAATCTGTAAGAACTGGAGAATTAAAAAGTTCAGTTTGTTCTGTATTTTAAGGTACAAGATTCCTTTTCATTTTAAATTTGTGGTGCCGCAATAACACCACATATATTATATATGTAAGTAAGACATTACGATTCCTACCATCTAAAACATAAACTGTATTGTGGAAAATATTAGACACGCTTAAGATGCTTGTCTATTTGTCATTAGCCATTAAACTTGCTGTTTTACAAAGACAAAAGGTTCTAATTTTAGCTTAAATTAGTTAAGAATTCAGTAAAGTTCTGTGTTTTCGTTTTACAAATGGCTAACTTCCAGGAAGCTCACTGTTAATATTTCCTTTTTTAGAGTTTTCTTTGCCATCTTCGATGCTGTCAGGCATTCTTACATCACAAAGCAAAAATGCGCTCTTAACTCATCCTTAAATGAGAACCGCTCTTCGTCAGCTTAACTGGACGAGGCTCAAAAAACATCATGTAATTTTTGTCTGCTGCCACTAGACGGGGTGAGAGTCGGGGGGTGAGCCAAACGCCTGCCCCATAATAACCACCAGACATGACTCATTCAGCGTGGAATACCACAGCAGCCACAAACAGGTCTCTGGCAGACAAGGAGCAGAAATCCGACCCCACAGTAGAGTTTGTGAATGGGACAGGAATGAGCAAAACCAGGCTAAATTTAATAGAGCTCCAATACGTTTCAGAGATTTAGGAGTTTTAAGAAATCACCAAATGTTTAGTTTGGCTTATTTGTAAAGTCAAGTGTGTAAGTGACTAAAGGCTGTGTGTTTTAGCTGTTGATATTAGTTTAACCAAGAGGAAACTCGGCCTTTCTCTCCACCTCACAGTTTCTCTTTATTTCCTTTCCTAAATTCCCTCGCCGGCTCCATGATTCTTTTGGCAAAACGTCCTCTCATCGAGTCGTCACGCGCAGCTTTTCAAAAGACAGCGCAGGGACGACATATCACCTTGTCAGATATGATTGCAGCTCTGATCATCGTCATTCTTGCCCCCACCGAGCACGCCGCTCAGTATGAGGACTAACACATGTTGGACGGCCGAGTCGTTATTCGCGGCCGTGGAGCTCGTCCAAGCCTGGAAGGGCCTGGAGAGCTCTGGGTCCATTCCGCGGGTATAAGAAATAACGCAGAAATAACATATTGTTCAGCTTAAAGTATGGCGGCCCGGGGGGTGAGCAAACTGTGAGTGGTCACATTACATGAAAACAGCAGGCAGGAAGTGTTTTGCAACAGCGGAAAATCTTCAGGTCCAGTCTGACCACCAGACGGTCACACTTCATCTGGCCTGCGGTCAGTGGATGGATATCATCCCTACTGTACAGGGCTGGCCTACGCTGCCCGCCGATCGTCTTTTACACTTTTTGCACGCTTTTCAAAGTTTACACCTTATCCTTCCATCACTTCCTCTGCCTCTCCTGCTACATCTTTCTTCTTTTACAACTACGTCTGATCATGTTTAGTGCCCCCCCTTTACCTTTCACCTCAAGCTCCCCCCCACACCTCCCCTCTCTCTCTCTCCTTCTCTATCTTACCCTCTTTCTCTCTCTGTTTGTGGTCAGTCACACTTAATCTAGCTCCATCCATCTGTTTCTCTTCACTCATTTAGTCCAGGCTGTTTTCGATTAAGATTACATCAGGCTTTGACCTATTAGTGTGCTATGATCCTTTTGAAGTCATGCTGTGGTTACAGGTTAAGCTCAAAGCCCACCAATCTTCATACTCAGTCTAACACAGACAGCAATGGGAAAGTAAAGAAAAAAAAAAAGAGCATAGGTTTGTAAAAGTTTTCAGCCAGGGACCAAAGTCATTGTTTTTTCTCTCTCTCTGGGATCTGGGATCATTAAACGGTATAAGAGTCGTGGTAATATGGACACCCAATAGAGACCCATTTTGGACTCTTACCCATAATCCAACCAACCAAGCTGTGAACTGGAATATATTGTTCATTTAACCCCATATCCTGAGGATTTTTCAGACTTTCTGTTCCCTATTATGGTTCCTGTTTAAAATTGGACTCACAGTTTCCACTAAACATAATCCAGACCGCTTTCATAGCTTTAGGAGCCAAATGAGGAACATATTGAGGCCTATCTACTAGCCTAACCCTCCACTTATAAGTCATTTTAATAAAGCACTAATACTTTTATTTTAATGATACAAAGACCTATAAAAACCTGCAGATGTGAAGTTCTCCCAGATTAAATAATGTTTAAGTTGTGTCCCCTGTTCGTTCTCGTGACTCACTTCTTACATGATCTTTACAAAAGAGAATTAAACATGAGGCGTTAAAATTATTTACATTTAAAGAAAGTGTATTAGATTGCAGAAGGTTTTGCTAGGCAACCTTCTTTTTGTCCAGCAAAAAGAAGGCATAAAGTCTTGATGTACAGTACAGACCAAAAGTTTTGACACACCTTCTCATTCAATGATTTTCCTTTATTTTCATGACTGTTGACATTGTATATTCACATTGAAGGCATCAAAACTATGAATTAACACATGTGGAAATATGTACTAAACAAAAAAGTGTAAAACAACTGAAAATACGCCTTATATTCTAGTTTCTTCAAAGTAGCAACCTTTAGCTGTGATTACTGCTTTGCACACACTCTGCATTTTCTTGATGAGCTTCAAGAGGTAGTCACCTGAAATGGTTTTCACTTCACAGGTGTGCCCTGTCAGGTTAATAACATAATAAATCTACAATTTTCATAGT
>CAEFZY010054822.1:0-15049 GCA_903066815.1 Brachyrhaphis roseni | reverse complement strand
TGTATCCCTGATTGCCTCCCTGTGTATTTAGTCCCTCCGTTGTCTTTGTTCTCTGTCGGGTCCTCGTCTAAGTTCGTCTAACGTCAGTCCGTTGTCTGCAGTCCTTCGTATACCCTGTTGCTACCAGTGCTGAGCCGCTGTATTCCGCTCTGCTGTGCTGCCAGGTGTTTGGACTTCCTGTGTTCCTTTTATGTTTAATAAATCCAACATCTTTCTGCTAAACCTGGGTCTCCAGCGTCTGCCTCACCTCACCACCACACCACTCCTGACA
The DNA here is from genome assembly GCA_903066815.1 of Brachyrhaphis roseni. Classification (NCBI taxonomy): domain Eukaryota; kingdom Metazoa; phylum Chordata; class Actinopteri; order Cyprinodontiformes; family Poeciliidae; genus Brachyrhaphis; species Brachyrhaphis roseni. The sequence goes on along the minus strand of CAEFZY010054822.1, from coordinate 14,778 downwards.
GAATTAGAGGAAAGAATCACTAAAATCAATCAAACTGTTGCTATATTTTCCTCTTTTCTCTCATTTTGAGTCAAACTAAAGTACCAGAAGTGTTCACAGTATTAGCTGAAGAATTCATAAATCCCTTTTTTCTAGTGTTATTTTCTCTCTTCTTCCAGCTTCTTTGTAGAAATTGACATATTTCCTTTTCCCTTATTAAAGAATCTCAGAAATAATCTGATTTCTGTCAGGAACAAGTGGAAAAGACTGCGAGGGAGCTACAAGTCTCAACCCAATTAGTGACCTCGTTCACTGAGCACATCCTGCTCTCTTCGACACACGTTCCCTCTCATCCCTCCATCCTCTGGACTCTTTCCTTTCGTCTCCGCTGGACCTTCTATTCTCAATCCCCTCTGCTTTGTCTCTTCTTTCTCTCCTCCTCTGTTTGCACAAATGAGTCCATTTCGCCGGGGGGATGAGACCGCGGCAGTTGAATCAGATCGGGGCGAGGTTATATTTGGAGAGAGAGAGAAAGAGGAGCAGAAGCATCAAACATCTGGGTGATCACTGCTTGGCCTATTTTACATCACTAAAATGCCTGACAGATAATTTTGAGGGCGAAATGATGAATATTAGCCCAGATTATTACCAACACACATGGACAGAAGAGATTCATCGCTGACTTATGACCTTCACAAGATGGACGATTGAGCAGAATAATCAGTTTAATCAAGCGGCTCCTTCTCTGAATCTTCTTCTGATTTGAATCTTCTCCATGTCTTTTAATTTGAAGGCAGGACACCAAGAGGTTTAATGATTTATTACAAACAGGAATCCCATTTAAGGTCAGAAATCCCAAATCTTGATCTCTAGGACCAACTGTCCTTCATTGTTTAGCTGTTTTCCTGCTGCCACGTCAACAAAAGGCTGTTTGACACGACTGTCCAGCAGACTTGGTTTGATTTGGGAGCAAAGTTGCAACACTTGTCACATTTTCATCTGCTGTGGTTCATTTTAGGTCTGCCTAACAAATCAATCAAACAGCTGCAGCTGATCCAGAACACTGCTGCTGGCGTTCTGACTAAAACCAGGAAGATGGACATAAAGACCTTCATTGGCTCCCTGTAGCTCAAGGAACAGACTTTAAAATACTGTTAGTTTATAAATCACTGAACGGTTTAGCACCACAATACATTAAAGATCTGCTGTTGTTGTATCAACCTTCCAGACCAATCAGGTCTTCTAGTTCTGGATCTGCTCTGCATTCCCAGAACCAGAACCAAACGAGGAGAAGCAGCATTCAGCATCTATGTACCAAAAAAAAGGAACAAACTTCCAGAAAACTGTAAAACAGCTGAAACCCTGAATTCCTTCAAATCCAGACTAAAAACCCACCTGTTTAGAGTTTATTTGAAACATAATCAATGACAAATTTAATGATGGAATTTGACTTAATGTCATGTTTTGATCGTTGATTCTATGTTGCATGACTTTGTGTTTTTGTGTTTATGATGTAAAGCACTTTGAAATGCCTTGCTGCTGAAATGTGCTTTACAAATAAAATTTGATTCGATTTTTTGTTTATTTCACACTGCTTTGTGTCAAATGATCCAAACCCTTTGAAAAACCTGTTCCCCTCTTCCTCTTAGCAACAAGAACAACTGAGTGAAACGACCTGAAGACCTGAAGAAGACACTGAGTGTGACTTCCTTCTGAATCAAATGTAAATAAAAATGGAGAGGTGTCAGATTTTAGCGGTTGGAGGAGTTCTCTTCTGACTTTGGCAAAAAAAAAAAACACAAGAAATTTTTTCCATTAGCACTAGACTAGCATGTTTACTTTGGTTGTATTTACCCAGAATGCCCTGCACTGTAGTCCACTTCCTGGTTTTGGAACTGCTTGGTTTTCACATATGCATTCAAACCAAACCAGAGTTCACTTCAATCGAACCAAAACTGATGTTTGCAGGAGGACCAGAGTTTGCTTTTTAGGACTTCCAGGTGTGCATTCACACCAACGATGTTTAGTCCACTTTAATCCAACTCGTTTGTTTGTCTGTGAAATCCAGTTTGTTTGAGTAGGTGTGAATGCTAATCGAACTCTGAAGCGGACCAAAAAAGCAAACTCTGGTCTTCTTACAAACCTCTTTCTCACTTGGTTAAAGTGAACTCTGATTCGGTCTGAATGCATATGTGAACAGCAAGTGGACCGGAGACCGCTCCAAAAGCAGGAAGTACTGTAGTCCACGTCTGCAAGGCATTCTGGGTAAATACAACCAAAACAAACATGTTAGTCAAAGTAACTCTTGGCTTTTTTACCAAAATATAAATGTAATATAAATTACTTATTTTTCATAGAAGTAATTGCTTAAACCTGCAGCAGGGCGTTTAAGCAGCTCCACTCCTTCTCTGCAGCTGGATTCAGCTTTGTTGACTGAATATTACGAAATCATTTTCATGCTTTGAAAGGGAGAAATCAGGTTGGGATGTTTTTATAAATGCAAACTGTGACTGAAATTTCTTTAAACTTGTTTAACCGATGAGACTCGTTGATTCTAAAAAGCGTTTTTCACTTGTACATATGTTACCCCAAACTTTGTTCAATCACCACTGTGGTTTCCAAAAAAAGACACTCAGTCTAAAGTTTTAGCATTTTAGTTTTTTCACTTTCTAACTGATGTTGATTCTGCTTTAAAAACTCTTTTACTCCCCTTTTCTCTGCTTGTTTTTCCACATCAAATAGAGGCAGTGGAGACATGTAAAAGCTTTAGTATTGGTTGGCAATTCTGAACCATGACGTAATGCCTCTCTTGGGCAAAACAATTGTCCAGGACTCTGTTGTGTGAAATCAAGATAAAAGCAGGGGATCCATTAAATCTGACAGGTTGAGGCCTACATGGATCAAACTTGTTCATCAGGCTGTAGGATTTGGTTTAAGGCAGGAGTTACGCAACAGAGTCAAACATTTCGCCTGCAAACTGTTTCTCAAGCTTTTCTACAACATGTTTTTCTGTTGTCGACACCTTAAGGTAACTGTCAGCAAATACATGTAAATAAAAAAACTGAAATAAGATTAACACTACACTGTAGACAGTTTAAGTTATTCTCTTGTTGTTAAGAATCCAAGTTTTCTCTGTTTCTACCTTTAAAATGGTTTTCACCAGCTGCGTTTCCATAACAGATATGCACAAAAACTGGACAATATTCCACTAATGTCGCAATTTTGCAATCTTGGTGTTTCCACTAAATAAAAACGCAATTAAAATCACACATAAATATGTTTGCTCATGCCATAAGTCATTAAAAATCATAGAAAACCATCATCTGAATACCACTTCCTGTTGTCTTTTTTTGCCTTTTTTGCCAGTAGTAACGTCTGGTTTTTGATCATGTGACTTGTGTGATGCAATAAAACTGCTTCTGTTTGCAAAATAAACAAATTTTGATTATCTCATCTTTGCGTCAAAATGTTTTATCAAAAAACTTTTTTATAATTGCCATGTTTCCATTAAGCAAATTTATTTAACATATGGTCATGAAAATCCAACAAATCAGTGAAAGAGCAGCATAGAAAGCAGCTGAAACACTAGTTGCTAAATTTTACAATGTTAAAAAACTTATGTAGGAGGAGAATAATCTTTTTTGCATTTTTAGAAGTGAAATGGTCAAAAAACAATTAGTTCTTACTTTCTGTAAAGCGCAAAGTTTCTATATGAATATACTTTTCTAAGTATTTGAGCGAAATGCCCTTTAACCTTAATGACCTGGGTCAAACTTGTTCACAAGCTTCTCATAATGAATGCTGGGATTTTCCTCCTGACAGAACTGGTTATCAGGGTTAAAGGTCACCTTACCTTTCAGCCCCGCCCACAAATTTTCTTTAAGATCAAAATTAAGACAACATCGGCCACTCCAAGTCACTGACTACAACGCCGTATTAGGGCCATCGTAGACGAAGTACGTTTCTGTCAAAAACTCAGAAGTGAAAAAGTTTAGTCTTTTGAAACTCAGAAAATTTCTAAAAGTTGAACAGTTTCAACTTTTGACATCCAGACTTTTCAACCTTTTTCTATAACATTTCAGAGGTTAATCTCAAAATTTCAGAAATTTTTCTAGCATTTTTTTTTTTCTTACTTTTCAAACTCAGAAATATCCTTGTTTTTTCTAGAAAAGTTCAGAGACCATTAGACATAACAAAGGAGTACATTTCCTTCAAAATATTTTGAGATTAAGCTCAGAAATTTTCTAGAAAAAACTTGGAAAATTTCCAAGTTTCCAACATCAACTTATCAACTCCTAAAGTTGATAAGGTTCAACTTTGGAACTTAAATGTTTCTTAAACATTGCAAGGATTTTTCTAGCAAATCTTAAAAATGTTCTCTTTTTTTTCTAGAAAATGTCTGAGATTAATCTGAAACTTTCTGAGGCTTTAGTTGAAATTTACTTCCTTCTTTCCTTCTGTCTACAGTGACCCTAGAACGAATCGTAGGAAATGCTGCAATTAGAAAATTTGCTTTTTCAACATTAGCAGAATATAGACAAAGTTTTACACATTTATAATGAAAACAGCCACAGATTCTCACCTGAGGGCAAATCAGAGCCGATTAACCTAACAGTCATGTTTGTGGACATGACAGAACTTATCAAAGTTATATTTTGCTATAATGTTTTTATATTTAAAGAGGGAGTGTCTCATTGTGGAGCCAGTTTAACAACAGAAGAGCCAGAATCTGCACAAATTGCTGCCTCAATAAAACAAACTATATTAAAATGCAACAAAAATCAAATATCGAGTCACAACATTTCATGTGTTTAGCTTCTCTGATCAGCCACATCAAAGAGGGCTTATGAATTTAAAATCAGACATACATTATGGATAGAACAAATTCCCCACTTTCTCCAAGCTGGGTTACATTAGGCTGATGGATAATTTAGGTTTTTATTGCAGCGGACCGCTGACATCAGTAGATTTACTGTTCGCCTCCAGTGTTGACGCAGTGTTGTAGTCGTTTATGATTGGAAACGAGAAATATTGCACTCAACGAAAATGCTCTGTGTCATAATTGTAATTGCTGTGTAGAGGCTGATGTGGGCAGTTTCTTAATAACAGTTAGCAAATACAAAAAGGTTGCAACTCCAAATTAAATCCCAGGTATTTTTGGGGGGACTTTTGCTTTAAGTCGTAACAACAAAACGTTAAACGTTCATGCAATGATGAAATGATTCATTTCATCCCAGTTTTCATTTTCTGTTTGTTTCTCAGAAAGACAAACTAATCACACGGACGTACGTCATCACTTAGACAAGTTGTCATCCCAAAATTAGAGCGTCAGGACGGCAGCTTGCATCTGTCAGCCACAGATTAGGGTTTCCATCTGTACGCTTCTCCTCCTGCTGGTGGAGTTTAGGTGAGGCGCACGCCGTACGTGACAAAGCTTTCGGTTTCCACAGCTCTCCTTTCAGTGATTTCGGATTGGCACGACAAGCTATTTGCTCGACAAAATGTTTACCAGCCAACAAATAAGTTTGCATTCCAGTCACACAGTGGGGACGGATTCAGAGGAGAGAAAACAGGAGCACACACCCATCAGTAATAACATGGCAGATCGCCGAGATGCACTTGTTTCTCTCATTTTATCTAAATCTGTATTCAGTTTTAAACAGCATGCGAACTACCTGCTGTTTGCACAAGCTGTTATTACTAAGATTGCAGATAATTTAAATGATGAAACGTTTATCTGTCAAACAAAGGTCACAGATTTCAGCTTTAATGTGTTCATCCATAAAACCACTCTAAACAATGTCAGGCTTTTATTGTTTTTAGAAGCTTTAAAGGGGCAGTATTGTGTAAAATCGATTTTTGTTTAGTTTTCCATCATGTTATAATGTTATTGTCTCATCAAAAACAAACCTGGAGTGATGCTTTGATACTTTCATACAAGTATGAGAAATCCTTTAATCTCCATAGCAACCATTCAGGTGAGAAAAACACCTGGATGGACTTAGCTCCGCCTTCAAGGTGCATCTCCTCCCCACTTAGTTCGTTCAGACTAGCCAGCAGCAATTAGCAAACACCTGGTGGAACTGCTGAGCTCATCATAGGAGCTACTTCTCAACGCAACGCTGGTAAAAAAAGTTGTTAAAGGGTTAAAATAGCACTGAGTTCTTCTTCTTCTTCTTCTTGAGTTTTATTGGCGGCTGGCAAAAAAACCTTAGGTAAGCCATACTGCCACCAACCAGTAAGAAATGTGAACCACGACATAAACAAATACATAATAAATAAATAAACAATCTTCTTTTTTATTTTGGATGACAAGCAACGTTTAGATGTGCATTACTGCCATCTACTGGAATGGAGTGTGGATCGGCTAAATATATATTACACTGATTCTAAAACAAAAAAAACCCAAAACACCACTATAGCCTCCCTGAATTTATTCTTCTTAAGGTTATTTTAATAAAAAGCAATACAATTCAGAAGTGATCATTTCTCCAAAATGTCCTGGATATTCAATAGTAATTTATTGTCTTGTATTCTGCCAGTTCCCTTAACTCAATTGAATACAGAACAATAGAGCGTTTCACTCTCTTTCTGAAAACAAAATCTTATTTCACTGTAGGATATTTTCCCATTTAAAAAGAAATACTATTCAATCCTCTGTGACCAAATTTGGATAAAAATGTTTCCTCCTTCTTGAGGTGTTACCTTAAGTTACATGTGTCTTATCTCTTTCTTTTGCTCTCTGTCTTTTAGCAAATAGAAATCATTTTACAAAAATGAACTGTTCTAAAACAAGAAAAGTTTCTGATTTAATGTCAGACAATGAAGTAAAGTCCATTTACGTGAATGTAAGTGCTTGTTTTCAGCTGGATATTCAGTGGATTGTCAACAAAATTACAAAATACATGGAAAGTTTATAGTTTTAAAAATCTGTTAAAGTTTAAGTACGCATGTTTTGATGATTAACGATAAAAGTATAAATGAGAAGCAGCAAAAATTTTTACTTTTCTGCCAGGTTTCTGCTGATTAATGAGAAATGAGCCTGCAAAACAAAATCTCCTCATTGTTAAAGAAATTACCAGGTCAGGCGACTGAAAACTGTAAGTCATATGACATGGGCAAAGGGCAAGTCAATAAACAATGCAGCCAAGAGTGGAAAAATGTGCTTTAGTCATCCGCATCCATGAGAGTTAGCTTATTTTCTTTTGTTCTGAGCTGTTATCCACTAACCCTATTGAAGGGCATGTCTTGTTATATCAAATGAAGTGTTTATCTGAACTTTCTGCAAACGCAAGTGGAATTAAGAGATAGATTAATCTGACTGTACTTTAGGATTTATGTAACCATTTACTTATCCTTGTAGTTATCTTGTACATTCAGTCAATAGGACGTAAACTGCAAGAGTTTGGAGTCACATGATCCACTTTGAGCTGCATTCACAAAGTGCAATTGAGTTTTGTTGATTTTTTTCCAGAAGTAGATATTAGAAAGGTTGAATCAGCAGGATGTGGCCATTTTGGGTCAGAGACTCATCGACATGTTCAGCAACCCCGTGACCAAAAACAACAAACAACAAATATCAAGCAGTGTCAGAAATGTTCTGCATAAATCATGCTGTGTGACTGAATTTCTGTCTCTGTTCTCCTTACAACTTTTATGATTCCTGAAATCAACAAACACAATGTTTTAAATTAAAATAAAAAACAGAGTCACACTTTTTTCTCCCTATAATAGACGTAGATTTTACTTAATCTACATGTCAGAGTTCATGTTTCCATGTGTTTGAATAAAATTTCCAGGGACTTTGCAAGGAAAACATAAGACAATGTATTTTTACAGATAGAAAAAAAAGAAGAAATAAATTTACGTCACATCTTGAGATTAATTTCACATGTTTTCTAGGAAGAAGAAGGACATTTCTGAATTCTAAAGACTGAACATGTGTGACGAAAAATTTGAAAGTTGAAAATTTCCAGAAAAAATATCAGAATTTTTTACATTAATCTCAAACATTTTCAAAAAGAAGCTTGAAAATTTCTAACCTCCAAAAGTAAAAAATCTTTTACTTTACTAGCTCAGAAACTACCCAGGTTTTCCTTGAAAATATGTGGAATTAATCTAAAGATTTCAGATTTATATGTAAAATGTTCAACTTTTGGAGCTCAGAAATTTCCTATTGTTTTCTAGAAAATTTCTGAGTTTTTTGGCAGAAAGTTATTCCTTCTCTTTTTCTATATACAATAGCCCTAGTAGGCCATTGTACAAATGGTTAAAAATACAATTTGTTCACAATTGTTTCAATAAGTGAACCTCCATTTATTTTTATTTAAAAACATTCTTTAATGTGGGACTTTTTCCCATCCTGTCAAATAAATGTGTTCAAATTAAAGTTAGAATTTTTCAAAATTTTTCTGGCATTCCTTGATTTGGGATTTGTTTCCTCCCTGTTTTCAAATAAATTTAATCAAACTAAAGTTTGACTTTTGCTAAAAATTTCAGATATTCCTTAATGCAAATTCTTTTCTCTTTTGTCAAATAAATTTACTCAAATTAAAAATTAATTTTTTCAAAATTTTTCAGATAATACTTAATGTGGGATTTTCTTTCCCCGTTAAATATATTTACTCAAATTAAAGGTTAAATTTTCAAGTTTAAGAATCTGTCACTTCATTATGGCTCTTTCCAGCTGTTGTTAGCCACGCCCCGTTAGAACTCCCACCTCTGACGGGGCGGAATGTGATTGGCTCCTCCCTGCTGTCCGTCACGGCTTTGGCCACGCCCCATCAGCGCTGCTTCCTGTGTGTGAGAGCCGTTGGAACTCGGTCTGTCTGCAGAGAGGCTTCGGCATGGACGGCAGCTTCTCTTCCACCAACTTTTCACCGGAGATTTTAAACCGTCCGCTTTTCGTTTTAGTCCACTCATATGACTCGGAAATGGGTTTGTGAGCGGAGTAAGCCAAAGTTGAGTTAAACAGAGTGTTTAAAATCTTTTTGTTTTCTTCTTGGTTCGAGTTGTTTTAAAGGGAAAAAAGGGTGAAAATGCCAGTTGCAACTCTTCTACCTTTCACCGCTCCGCCAAATAGGAAGTCTGCCAGCCCGACTTCTTTCAGGCTGACAGAGAAATTTATTCTTCTCCTGGTGTTCAGCGCCTTCATCACCCTGTGTTTCGGGGCTATCTTCTTCCTCCCGGACTCGTCGAAGCTACTCAGCGGAGTTTTCTTCCGCTCCCCCGCGGTGGAGACCAACACCCGCACCGGTCCGGAGAGCAGCTACTCCGGCTCGGCTGGGAGCGACGACCGGGTCCTGGCCAAGATCAAGAAGGACCACGAAAAGGCGCTGCTGGAGGCCAAGGACACGCTCCAAAAGCGACCCGAGGAGATACAACGGGACATAATAAACGACAAGAAGAAAGTTAACATTGCGGGTCAGGCTGGGAATGATGTGAATAAAATACCTGTCATTGAATATCACCGTCCGCCCGGAGCGACGGGACACGAACCGCTGGACCCCGAAACTAAGGAGAGACGGGCTAAAATCAAAGAGGTAAGGATCTGTTGAGCAATATTAACTGGGTTATGGGTGAATAAATGATTTAACGTTTTATATAAACCCAGACGCGCCTCCAGAAAGTTTTCAAAAGGGTTAAACGGAGGAGATGCACCAAAACTGTAGAAAACACCAGAAAAATACTTAGAAATACATCTGGACCTGATTTAGAGATGAAAAATAAAAATAAATATTTGACCTATATATTTCAAGGGTGCACAATGTAAAAGAAACACTTTATTAGACATACCTTGTTAGAAACAAGTTGGTAATTCTACCTTAATTTTGTGGTTTAGATTCAGCAAATCATTTTTTGGAGATCCATATTGACTTAGTTGCATCACACAGATGCAGCAGATTATTAGCTGCATGTCCATGATGACTATCTCCTCTTCCTCCATGTTTTAAAGATGCTCTAATGCAGTTGTACTTGAACGTTTCTGGTTCTGACCATCATAATAACAGCAAATATTGGTAAGATATAGATGCATGTACTAGTTTATTTGGAATTTCTGCTAACATTTCAACCTCAAACCTGTAGATTCACAACACCTTATGAGGCCCTGACTCCATTTTTTTTTTTACCAAATGGGTTGAAATCTGGTGATTGCAAAAACTATTGGACTCATTGTCAGGTTAAGATGATTTGAGCTTTGAAATAAGGAACATTATCCTGCTGAAAGTAGATGTTGGTCACCAGCAGCTTGAACTGTTGATATAAGGCGTATTTGTTGTTTACACCAAGTTTTGATGCTACCAGACAACATCTTTTGGAGCTGTTGCCCAATTTGGTTGAGTTTGTGTGGATTGTACCCTCAGTTTTCTGTTCTTACCCAACAGGAGTTAGGGTTAAAATGTTTAAATTCACTTAAATAACAATAATTTTTCAACATTTTAATTGTGTTTGAACATGAACAAGTCGTCTTTGCCATATCTTGATGCTTGAATGCATTGATTTACTGCCATGTAATTTGAGTTAATAAGCTATTGATCAGGTGTTCTTAACAGTGTCATTAGCCACAAAAACCATACAACACCTAAAACCTCAATGTGAATCTCTGTTTCATTTATTTTAGTATGATTGAGCTAAAATAGTCATTTTTTCACTGGTGTTATTGCACTAATATCAACATGATTTTTTGCTTTGAGAGCTCAAAATTGAGATAAAAGTGAAAAATATGCCAAATATTTCCGTATTTGACATGCACAGGCAAATTGCTAACACATTGTTACCTAAAAGGTCTATCAATATTTAATACAGGTGTTTATTGACAAGAACCTTATCTGAATATCTCTGGAGAAGCTGGTCAGACCTTTACGATCAAGTTTCTCATGATGCAGATGACGCAGCACTGAGATACAGTTACACATGATAATCCTGGACTTATCTATTATTTACACATTATTTACGGTCTTGTGGCTTATTTACTAAAGGTGGTGTCTGTGTAATTGAGAGGCCTGCAGTTCCAATCCAGGTCATTGAATTTGCTTTTTTATTTATGCTTGTCAATCGCTGCTTAAAGAAGGCTAAGTTTAGAGTTTTAAATGTCCATTTATAAGTCAGATAATCGTTCAGTTTCACACATTCTAACACAGAAATTGCTTATATGTATCTGTGACCAATAAATGTTCACTGGCTTTTGAAAAGCATTGATTTATTAAAATACCTGCATCTCAGTAAGTTATTATAGAAAACATTTCAGTAATTTAATTCATGAAGTAAAACCCATATAATATAGATTCATTAAGCAAAGACTGGTGCTAATCTATGAAGATCTTGATGATTTTGACCTAAAGCGAATAAAATCCTAAAATTCAGATTCTAGAAAAATCTATTGAAAATAAATTTTGTAATACAGAAATATGATGTCATGGTTTACGCAGTCTTGGGGAAGACTTTTGAAGACAGCATATTCATAATCTTTTTTTACCTTGTTTTGAAGGTCAAAATGTAGCCTCTTATAGTGCTGTTCAGTATTTTTGACACACTTTGTCAGATCAAACATTTGACAAAATCATCACTTCCCAACAGTGTTCACATCTTTTACCTGTAGATTTTCGTTCAAATATTCCCATATAGAAATGTCACTCTTTTTGAATATTTACAGTTTGTAATTTTAGGGTGTTTTCACACCGGATAGATTAGGGACCAAAATTACAACATTTGTTTCACTTTCAGTTGGTGCAGTTCACTTTCACACTGCACTGAGTCAAATGATCCAAACCCTTTGAAAAACATGTTCCCCTCCTCGCCTGTGGTGGCGCTGCACCAAGAATCACTGAGGGAAGCGACACAAAAACCTCAGAAGACACTGAGCACAACTTCCTTCTCTACAAAATTAAAGAAAAATAGTTTTATAATTTCTCTTTTGTTGTTGATGGAAGACCACGAGACATTTCTCCCACTCTAAAGTACGGTTTGGCTGTAGTTACCCATAATACCCTGCGTTGTAGTCCGTTTCCTCCTTTTGGAGCAGTCTTTGATCTGCTTGAATTTGAACCACACCAGAGTTCACTTCAACTGGACCAAAACCTAGGCTTGTAGGAGGAGCTGAGTTAGCTTTTTTCAGAATTTGATTTTCACACATTCACACTTCCCCAAACAAATCGGACTTTTATTTATTTATTTCAAGCTGTTTTTAAAAGCAAGAAACATTCTTTGTCTTGTGCTTTCTGCACAAAAGACAGCATGTGGACGTCACCAAGAACAAAATAATTGGCCCACCACTACTTTTCTGTGTAGGAAGAAGTGAACACTTATTTATTCCTTCACCTTATCTCAATTTAATTAAACATATCACTTACCAACTCAATAATTATTAGAAATTATTAAACCATGTTATTGTATTTATATGCCTAGTACCAACAAATTAATTTTATTATGTAAAAAAATTATTACAAAACTAAAGAAAATCTATGGAGCCATAGTAATAATGAAAATTGAACCGGACATACAGCATCAGAATATTTACCAACTTCCTGCCAATGTAGATAATAAATCCTTTAGAATCTGTGTTATTTAACAACAAAAACAAACGAACTGGAGTTGGAATAAAGTGGGCCAATCAGGAGTAGTGTGATTCCACCTTTAGTCATCATCATGTTGTGACATTCTCTGAAACTCACTCGGCGTCTGGTCTCTGGGAAAGAATGCATGAAGATCCGCCTTCCAGGCTGCTCCGCCCGTTCTGTTGGTTTCCCTATACTGTGTAAAACCAGCTCGGGTTTCCTGCCGTATACTGAAATTAAGTGACCCGTATTCAAAAGCGTCATGGCTGCCGAGCGTTCATACAAGACACAATATACACCAACAGAATTGGGATGTGTTGTGTTCCCTGTCATCTGGCATCTTATCATTCCTAAAAATCCTTTCAGTAACTCTTGTAGCCGCCTGCAGCGTGTCTGGTGTTGTGATGTCTCTGCAGAGTGTGTTCGGGGAAACAAGTGGAAAGCCCTGTGCTGAAGTCCCAGAGGTGGTGTCAGGTGGCAGCCCCGTAGCATGCAGTCAGCCTGCTGCTCCAGCTGATGTTGTGAGACGTTTGTTCAGAAATAGTGTTTAGATAAGCAGGGGCCATATTCTGGAGTGTTTTTAATTGGAAAACCTGATTTTTAGAGTGCAGTTCCACTATATATTCTCATTTACATGGGCAGCTGATAGAGGATTGCTGAGTGAGTCAAAGATAAGAAGTTAATGACCTAAAAGAACTGCTGGTGGACATATTCCGATGTGTGTATTTATGGAAAAATTTGTTAAATCCAGATATCTGTGGGGCAAAATTTGACGGTTACGATTAAGATAGGACTTTCAGTTAGGACAGCAGCTAACAGTTATTTCAGTAATCACAGGCCTGTCACAGTAAATCAATTAATTGCTTGATGAATTGAAAGGAGATCAATAATTTCCATTTGTATGATGTATAGTTTTTATCTTTCTACCAAAAACATGATGTTAAATGTCAGCAGTCTGGTGCTTTAGTCTCAAATAGGACAATTTTGTTTAAAAACTTCATAATTAATTTTATTTGTGTTTTTGTTTACTTATTTTGGGTATTTAAAATGTCTTCCTGTTCCAGTGTTAAATGTTCTTAAGAGTCTAAAGTTTATTGCTCTTTAAGAATATGTTCATGCTTTTTATGTCATTACCTTTATATTACTTGAACATGTTCTCTAAACAATATTATCGTTTATAGCAATAACTTATGGGACAATTTGTCACCCAGCAAAATTTGTTATTGTGACTGGCCTAGTCAAAAAATTATATTTCCTTCCTGCTTTGGGCTAAAAGCAAACAGGTTCTGAAAAGAAAATCAACTGTGTGATTCATGGTTGGATGAGAGGATCAAGTGTGTGAAGAGGTCACCTTCGATGGCATTAATTGCACTAGTCTTAATCTATGTTTGATCAAAGTAAACACTCCAGCAGATGGAGAAAGCTTTGGTAGGACTACTGTCACTGAGATGAAAAAAACCCAGACAGTATTATTACAGAAGAAGATAGCAAAACATTTGGTTAATGTCTTCTTTCTTCATTACAATGTACACAAAAATGTGAATGTGACCATAATCCATAAGAGGAAAGTGTCTTTGACAAACCTGTTAAGTTTAGGAGTATTGACACAACATTGCTGGTTACGCCTCCTGTTATTAAACACCAACATCAGTCATGAGAAATTTCAGCAGGGGTTGCTTTTCATTTGTCTCCATCAATATCCTTTAGTCATAGCTATTGATCAGAATCTCACAGCTGTGGCCAACAGTTGACTGACACTGTGAAATAATCTGTAGCTACACATGTTCTGCCTGAATAGAGATAATTGGATATGCTGGGTATGGTTTCAAATATTCAGACACTGTTTTTCCTCCAGAGAAGGTTAAACATGCTGTCCTGGGTTTCCTGCTGCCTGTCTTCAATTAATGACACCAGTTTCCAAATGAAAAATGGGACATTGGTTCAGCTTCACTCCCTTCTGAAATTATAACTTTCTTTTGTTAAATATTGTCCTGTTAACTTTTTGGGATATATTATGATGAAAGATACTCTATACTGTCAAGAGGTTAGTAGTTTCAACTCTCATATTTAACCTCTAGAACCCGACGGACCCACCGGTGGGTCCAGCTGCCACGTCGCCTCGGCTCGCTCTGTTAACAAAGGCTCCACGTGCCTTTAATTTTTTTTTCTTTTTTTTATCCGCTAAAAGAGGCTTTAATCTTTCAAAAACTATTCTGCATAAAGGTTTTGCCCAAAATGTTAAGAT
>CAEFZY010054816.1:0-23034 GCA_903066815.1 Brachyrhaphis roseni | reverse complement strand
AACCGTTCTAACGAACTCAGAGTTACTTAGTTATTATATTCACCTCTCTCTCAGCTAACCAAGGCGGAGACTTAATCATCAAGGACCAAAACAAAGGAGAGAGAAAAGGCAGACGAAACAGTTCAGCTCTTTATGCTCATTCACTATCATGTCTACGGGATGTGAAAACTAAACTCTCTATCTCCGTGCTGCGAAGGCCACGGGAAAAACAGCAAGTTCCCAGACAACCAGCCTGGGAAAGTTCAGCAGACACCTGTTGTTTAAATAGTTTGCACACCCTCTTCAGTCGCACGGAAAAACATCCTGACTGTGATACAATAATGTTACATTTATGTGATACATAAAGGAACACTGTATGATGCAAATAAAACATTTTCTCTTTAAAGAAAAATCTACTTCACAATATAAATACTAGGAATCTGTCGTATGAGGGAAGATTAATCTTTGCTTCAGATTGACCTGCTGTGCTTCCTTGAAAAGGTTAGGATAGATTTATGGGTTATATAAAACAAGTTTGTTACATTGTTTTGCACAAAATCTTAAAAATTCTTAGAAAAGATTTTAGTTTGCTCAGTTCTAGCTATTTTGAGCTCCTTTCAGAATTAACAGTTTTAGCGCTCTGTCACTTTAAATCCAACTAAGCTGCTGAAAATGACTGCAAACAGATGTGCAATTATGCAACTGTACATCTTTGAAAAGCAGAAGTGGGTCCTCCAGCACAACCAATAAAAACTGAATCAACAACAAAAGACTCCCCCCCACCCCCCAACTCTTACAGCGGTAAAACCACCTGACCAAATAAATGTGCTGGAGTTTCACATAGGTTTCTAGGTAGCGGGGCTGGGCGTGGCTGGGGTTGCTAGGCAACAGCTCAGTGACTACATTCAGAAAGTTTTTGAAACGGTTTATTTTTCAGACACCAAAAAGCATCAACTTATTGCCAGAACAGCTGGATGTTTTTTTTAAGTGCTTGAGTTGTTTTTAAAAGCAGTAAAACCCAAATGGAAGTACAAAAATGTGCAAAATGTGGATTTTGTATAATAGGTCCCATTTAATCTTCATGTTCATTGTTTGTGATTTTGTTGCATTAACAAAGGGAAGGAAACACAGGGCTGATGTTGTCCTATCGAACCAGCTCTGAACAGGTTTTATATCGTGACCTCTGCGGTTTCATGATTCACCATATTTTCTGTGCTTGTGTGTTTTTCAGTTTCAGCGGTAATGATGTCGGTGTGGACGGAGTGGTGATGCTGGCGGATGCATTATGCTCCAGCAACAGATTAACGCACGTTTGCATCAGGTATTGTCTAATTTTTATTTCAGCCATTAATTAATTTTTTATCATAAGCACCAAACATTAATGTTTTTTGCTGTCATTGTCCAATGACAACAACCTGTCATTAAACAATGCCAAAAGACAGCTGCATAGTTTTATTTAAAGCATTTTGTCTGTTTATAGAAGCGGTAGAAGTAGTATCTGAAGTAGAACAGTAATATCTGTTTATCTGTTTTCAATAACTGTTGTTCAGTATTTTTTATAACATGAAATCACTGCATTATTTGTTTTTCTGCTCTTGAAGTGATGGAGGAAAAGACCAGGTGATGCTGCAGTTCAGCTCTGACACAAGGTAGAAAAAATGTTCCAGTAAAAACTTTTATATTTACCATAAAAGTTTACAGTTTAAAATGAATATGTTTTACTTACTTTTCTCTCATTCTAGTAACAGAAAACTAAAGACAAAGTTATTCAGGTACAGTCAGCTGAAGTACATTTTTGCAACCATTTAAAGGAACACATTACTGGAGTTTGTTTTTGTGTTTTTCAGAATTAACAGAAGATCCTTGACAGCATCTGATGTAAACAAAGTGTGCAGGAAACTGGTCCAGTGTCGCACCAGTTTGGAGTTAGAGTGAGTTCAATGATTGTATATCCATGAACTTTTTATTCATAACATGAGTGTGCAGATGCATATTTTTGATCTTCTGTGTTTTAGGTTTACTCAATGCTCACTTGCTGAGAAATCTATTGAAAATCTGCTGAGAGTGTTGCCAAAGATGTCAACGCTGCAGAGACTAAAGTGAGACTTCCACATCCACACAGAAACCAAAAATGTTTTTTTTTTCATTGAATGTTTCACAATAAGTTAAAACTTTTACTTATTAACAGTTAATAAAGTCAACAGTTAATTCGGCCGAATCACAAAAGCAACTCAAAAGTCCCAGAATTTATTCGATGTTCTGAAAATGTTTGTCAAAGTTCCAGGAAGTGAAAGTTAAGTTCCATAAAATAAAGATCTGGAAAGTTTCATGTCACAATCAAGCTCATATTAAAACGCAGTCCCCTAAAAATGTTGTTTGTTTTGAAAAATAATTTGTGTTTTCCAGGAAGGAGAACCTCCAAGTTCTAGAAAACAACTTGTAATGTTCCAGAGAAACATTTCAGAAAGATGCAGAAAATTACTAATAATTTTGAAAAAAAGTTTTGAAAGTAACCAGAAAACTAACATTTTAGGAAAGTATCAGATTACAATCCATCTGGTTGCTAAAATTTCCTTCTAAGTCCTAGGAAAGTAAGTTGTAAGTTCTGTGAATATATCGTAAATGTTTTCCAAACCATCCAGAACATTTCAGGAAAGCAAACTGCAAGCTATGAGGAGTATTAACAAAAAGTAACTTCCATCTTCTGGAAAGGAACATCTGCGCTCTTATTGTGAAGTAAAATGCACTCTGACATCTGGAAAGTAACACAAGAGTTTATCAAATCACTTCGTAATGAAACCCAGTCCCTTAAATTTCCTTCAGGTTTGAAGAAAGTTGTTTCAGGAAGTGTTTTCGACAGGAAAGTGAACCAAAAAACTAAAAAACTGGAAAACTCAGAAACAGCCAGACAAAAAAATTAAGTAAAAGAGCAAGATTCACTGGGTAGAAAAAGTAAAACAGGAAGTTCAACTTCAATGCAGCACACATAAAAATCCCAAAACATAAAAGGATCAGTAAACACCAAATTAAGGTCCAAAGGTTCTCCTGAGTTGTTTTTCAGGATTTTATTATTTTGCAAAAGAAATAAGTAGAATTATTATTTGCAAAAACTTTGTTGAATGTGAGTCAACAGATTATTGACATAATGCTAAAAATGAGAAACAAACCAAAACTTTCTCATGTGTATTTGTATTTTTGTCTCTTTTAATTTCATGTTTGTGGAAATTAATGTGTATTATGACTAAATACCAGAGAATATAATGCTATGCTTCTTCCTACTTGTTTGGTTTAAGTCACATGTAACCTTACTGTTTGTTTCACCTGCTTAAATAAATGTTAAGATCTCATATTTATCAGTGCATCTTTAGCTGTTATGTAGCTTTGTGGTTAATTAATTGTTCTTCCTTTGTTCTTAGTGTTAGTAACAGCATCCTGTCCACTTTTGATGCGCTAACTCTGATCAGCTGTTTCCCTGAAAACCATCGAGTTTCATCCGTGGAGATCAGGTATTGCTGCAACAGGTCTCCAAGGAGACAATGCATGAAAGTGTTTTTATATTTTTATGCATAATATTTAAGGACTTTTTAAAAATTTTGACATTGATGCCGTTTAGTTAATTATTGCTTGTGACTCTTTAGTCCACAGGGTGAATCCTTCATTCATTTTGCTGGAGTTGAAGCAGAACAAGTCAACTGCAGGTGTGTGAACAGAAACCACAAACTTCTTTAAATGCTATCGGTTTTCTGATTAGCTCATTATTACTGTGGATTCATCTTGGTCTGGTTTCACTTTTGTTCTCCTTGCTGCTGTGTGTGTGGGTGTGTGAAACTTTCCTGCACTCACTTGCTTTAAACAGGAAATAGTAACCAGTGTATTTTAAAAATCCTGCACTCTTTGTTGCACCTCCCTTCAGTAAAACATGTCCATGTTTGGTATCCATGGAAGCGTCAGACTCTAGAAACAGATAAAAAGTTTGAGTTGAGCAGAAAGCATTGTAGGGCTGCAGACGTCAGTGACCAGGCAGGAAACAAAAAGACATAGTATGGAACTCTAGTAGTGCCAAAAAAGTATATATTTTGGTGATTCTGTTTCATTTTTCATACCTGTCAAGTCTACAGTTTTTTACTCCCCTTTCCTGCCGTGTTCCCATATCAGTATTTTCCTGCAAATATCCCTTATTACGCCCCTGTATCTTTTTTTTATTAGATAAAATAAATAAATAAATGTGGGTATTTTAAAAAAGTAAAAAAGAAGAAGCAATTTTAGACATGTAAAAGTAAGTTTAGTTTATTAAAAACACAGCAAATCTCCAGTTTTGTAAATGATGCTGGTCTGTGCCAGGGGAAAACACCTATTTTTTACTAAGACATCTGTGAATTTACTTTTTAATTTTTTTTTAAATCAGCTACATCAATCTTTGCACAGGTAATATGGACCAATGGTTTCCAAAGGCTTGTAGCCTCATTTATGATATTTCTAGAAGGTTTATATTCTGCATAATGCAAAAAATTCTGCCAAGGGACAAAAAACAAGCAGAAAAATCCAAATTATTTCATGTTCCAGTCTAATTTTCTCAAACTATAGCAGCTGCTGTGGTACTTACACTGCAGATGAAGTCTCCCAAGTGTTAGCTTTATTTTTTCTATCAAGATTATTGAAATAAAACTTGTAATTGCTGTATTTTGTTTAAAAATGATTTTGGTTTATTTTAAACCTAGTTCAGAAAACCCTGTGGGGCTTATGAGGTGTAATGTATTTTACTTGGATGAAAGATAAAAACTGATCAATCTGTTTCTGTGTTCAGATTAACAGATTTTTCTTTCAAAGAAGAAGACTTTGTTTTATTGGACAGATTGAAGCAGATCCTGCAGCAGACCCGGCAGCTCTCTTATCTCGAGTACGAACCACAACTCATCTCAAAACCACAAAACTGCAATGTAATTTTGACCCTTCTTACTCATTTTAAATAAACATATTTAATGCTTTTTCTGCTGCAGTTTGTCAGGAAACCAGCTGGAAGACGAAGGAGTGAGATGTTTATTGGAGTCTCTTCCAAATATCAGAGTCAGCAGCTTCATCAAGTAAGAAACATTCGTCTTTTTGTTGCAACTTGAAGCATTGCTGTTGTGTTCAATACAACTCTCTGAACTTTAATCTTTATTTTCAGTCTGAGTAAGAACGGACTGAGCCAGCAGGGGGCGCTGCATGTAGCCACAACACTTTGTACCTGCACTAATGTTTCTGCTGTGGAAGTCAGGTAACTGTCTGCCAAAGAATCACAGCAGAAAAGAACATTTCCTCCCCATTCTTCCCATAACTCTGTTGTGTTTTCTGCTAGTTTGGGAGAAGATGAAAGGTGTCTGATCTGGTTTACACAAAAAGGAGGAGGAGAAAAAACTCTGAGGTGAGAAAAGAGACAAAAAAAAGTCAAAATAAAAGTTGTTTTTAAAAACATTTTCAGGTGGAATGAATGAAACATGCAGCATGAATGATTGTTATAATAAGTACTGGGTGCAGAAGTTTGAATTTATTGTGGATTTCCATAGATTTTCATAAAATTTTAATATTAAACATACAGCTTCAAATCTACTCGTAAACCCACTAACATTTGGTTAAATGTCTCTTATCAAGTTGCTCTTCAACCACAGACTCTTTGTTGCCATTAACAATAAATTCTGACCTGATTTTGACCCGACTTCTGGAGAGAACTGGTCAACAGAGTTAACACTATCAAGTAACATAAATACAATTGAATAAATACCTTTTAGAATTTAAGTATTGTTTCTTTGCTCTTTTTTCCTGTCTTCCAGTGTCAAAGACAGCAACCTGCAATGGGATCATCTGTTCAGATTAGCAAATATTGTCTCAGACTGTCTGAGTTTCACCAAAGTGGAGTAAGTAAGATTCAATCTTAAACATTTTGAAGGTCTAATAATACATTTTAAGTGTTTTTTTTGTGCTGAGTAAATTGATTTTGTTGATTAATAAAATGTTGTGTTTTTGAAGACTTAACTTTTAGAAAATCTGAATTTTTTTTCACTTTGGTTTTTGTAGTTTATAGAAGAGATGACTGAATAAAAGCCTTTTTTAAAAAAAGTATTTTCTTTCATTTGTAATTTCTTTTCAAGAAAAGAAAGCGCGAGAAAAAAATCAATTAAAATCGGGTTTGAGATTTGTGAATTATTTCCAGAAAAAGTATTTCGTCCTACATGTTTTCAAGAGCTAAAAAATAGATAAATTTACATATAAAAATTTTCTTGAATTGCTGAAACTGATTTATGTTCATTATTTAGTATTCAGATGTAAATTCTGAAAAAAAACACCCCAATTAATTTGTGTTTTTATTGTTGCACAGATTAAAGAACAACATGCTGCAATCTGAGTGGATTGGAAACTTTGTGGCAGCTTTAAACGTTAATCTGAGACGATGTACTATCAGGTGAGATTATTTATTTCACCAAAATCAACCGTTTTATGAAATACTTTTTTCCTCAGTTAGGTTGAGGTGCTACACAAATAATGGTTTAATGAAACCACTGACTCACTGTATGATGACCTGCTGCTCCTCTTTTCTTTTCTTCATCAGTGTTGAAGAACGTTGGATCGGCGGCGATGACGCTGCGTTTTTACTGGACCGCTGTCTGCAGCTCCACAAACCCGTCCAAACCATCAGGTGAACATAAACTCCAGACAAACCCTGAACTCACGTTCAGGAAGGAAGTCATGAATGTGATTGACTTTGTTTTTCAGGATTGATGACAACGAACTACAGCTGGTTCTGATGGACAACATAGAAAGGTACTGACTCAGGAGAATTTTACAGATTATTAGGGGAACTTTAGAGAACTAAAGTATTATTTCCTAAATGTTATGACAATGTTGTGCTTTAATAAGAGTCAAATTTGGCTATGAATAAGTATTATGATTGCTTATGGCAATTATTAATAAAACTAGCAGTTTAGATCCAGTATACCAAGCTGGCGCTTGGTAGAGAAAATAGCCAATAACGTTCAGTCTCAGTTATTATTTATAAACACCTGCCTGGTATTAGATGAAGACATAAGTTCAATACATGCTGCACATGTGTATAGAATAAATACAGGCTACTTTTCTCAAATACACAAGAGTTTATTAACAAAATAAAATCAGCTTCACTGTTAAAACATTTTACTAGTTCAACTGGCAGATTATCTTATAACAAAACATTTTCCCATGTCATAATTTAAAAAAATTACTTTTTGATCAATATTAAGGAAGTATTTACTTACGACAAGCTCATATGTTTCACTGAAAAGTCACTTCTAACTTATTTCAAGAGAAAAGTAGACCAAAGACTTGGTAAGAGTTTATACTTTCAGTCCTCACTGGACATTTTCTGAAATTTTAACACAATATATCTCAGTTTAAATCACATAAACATCAACATCGATTTATTTTCTCTATTGCCGTGCTGATTGATTCGTCTGATCAAGTTTTACTTTTCATGAAAACGTTGAGAAATTAAGTTGTCTCTTTTTTTCACCAGTGATGTTGCATTTCCAGCTCAGTCAGCAATTAAAAATATAAGGTAAGTAACAGATGAGGAAAATGCAAATTATTCCTGCAAATAATATGCAACCAAGATAACAACCATCATATATCAAACTTACATATTTAACTCCGTCTCATTTTTCATGTAATTAAAATCAGCTAAAGCTACAATATTCACCCTGTAGTTGGGGATGTAAGCACTGTAAAACAAACTGTAAAACAAACTGACATTAACCATAGCTGGTGGTATTTTGCTGTAAATTGGACAAATTTTTTTACAGTATAGTTTTGACCCTTAACATTTTAACATGTGAACATTTTGATTAAAGCATCTTTCAGAACTTTTTCCCCCGTAGAGCATTAAAATGTTTATCCTCTCCTTAGTTTTTACCTAAAAATACATTTGTTCTCTTTTTTAGTGTCTCCAACAGCAGCGTGGAAGGAGCTAAATTACTCTGCACTCTTCTGCCCTCATTGCCAAATCTCACGTCTCTCAGGTGAACATCTTCACCATTTTCTTTAGCATCAGGTGTTTTAATTTTCCTGCATGACGATCACTTCCTGTTTTCCTCTGCAGTGTTGGAATCAAAGACAGCACTGTGGCTGAGCAGCTCTTACACGCCATCCTGAGCTCTACGTCCATTCAGAGTTTAAAGTGAGCAACAAAACACAAGTTGAATTTTTTTATTGAACATTTTCTCATTGCACCCAATTACGTAAAGATAAAAATACAGCTTCTTTTTAGTTTTTTATGTTTCCTGCATTAAAACAGAAAAGAAAATGTAAATGCAACTGTGGAAAACCAGCAACACATGACATATTTTCATCATGTCACATTATTTAAAAAAAGAGAAAATAAATGAAGCAACACAGTGGAAGTGAATGTAAACCGTATGTTT
This sequence comes from Brachyrhaphis roseni, assembly GCA_903066815.1. Classification (NCBI taxonomy): domain Eukaryota; kingdom Metazoa; phylum Chordata; class Actinopteri; order Cyprinodontiformes; family Poeciliidae; genus Brachyrhaphis; species Brachyrhaphis roseni. The sequence continues at coordinate 14,626 of CAEFZY010054816.1, read as the reverse complement.
AAGACATCTTTAAAAACATAGTTTTCTCATTTCTCGCTGATTTATTAGCCTCACATCTTGTCTTTTTTTCATTGTTGTTTTAGTTTATTGTCATTGCACTTTGCGGACTTTTATTTGCATAAATGTCTCAAGCTGCAGCTACAAACATGGACAGTTTGGTTCCATCTGTCCAACAGACATCGTTCTGTAAATCTTTTGGGTTGTTCTTTGAAGCAGTTGAGACTCAAATGAAATAATAAATGCACAAAAAATTTACATTTTGCAGAAGATGTCCCGTTTAACACATTAAACTCTAAAACCTTCCCTTTAATTCTGACTGTAAATTTTATTTTAACCTCATTTTCTCTCTCCTCCAGCTTGTCTGGCGTCCTCATAAGTGACGCAGCGGCTCAGACTTTGACCAGACTGTTGCCACGCCTTCGATCGTTCAAGTAAGCTCATCAGTTAATATGAAGAGTTCAAAATAGTCTGTTCTGCCATGCAGCTTATCGTTGTATTAATGATCTGTCACTCGGCAACGTTTTTGTTTTCCTTCTCCTCTGCAGTTCGTCGCATTGCGTTTGGTCAGCAGCTGGACGGCTGCTGCTTATCGAAGCGTTGAGGGAGAGCGCCGCTTTGGAAGAGCTTTGGTAAAACCTCAGTTTATCAAATGTTCTCGACTCCATTTAAAAGTCAAATGTTTGTATTTATGAGTTTTGATTCACTGTTTCGTAGTCTGGATGCAGCGATGCAGCTGAATGAAGACTGCTGCAGAGGTTTGGCACAAACTCTGAGGAACATGAGATCTTTACAGATTCTCAAGTGAGTCAAAGTTTCTTCTATCTGAGTCGTTTCATTTGACCAGAACCAGCATAGAAAGTTTTGACTGATAAAATGTGAAAGGTTTAATACAAATCTCTATACCGTGAAAATAACATAAAATGCACCAAATCACAAAATAGCTTTCCTGACCAGAAACATTTTATGTGACTCTGTAATAAATACTTTTAAATCTTAATTCAATATCTTTGATCTATCAGTTATAAAATTGATCACATCCTGCAAAGTTTGGTCTTGTTCACAAATCTTTCAGCAGCTCTAGACATTTTTGATGGATCTTTTTCCTGTAAGTAATTTTACTTAGCTAAGTGTCATCTGTCACACTAAGCATATGAAATGTGTCCCATGTTACAAACAAATGCTGGATCTGTGCATCGAATATAAAGTGGGACGATAAAACTAAATCACAGTCATCATCAAAATAAGTGTGCATTATTCTAATCACATTTAATTGAATGTTAAATTTTAAGGGTCAAGCATTGAGGCTGATGCTAAAACTCATGTGAATGATGAGAAAAGTGTTCTGGTGAAGAACAAAAGGAGTTGGGAAAGTAAGGATAATAATAATTGAAATTGTGATATTGCTAATCAATGTTTTGCTGAAATTATGCAGCCCTAATGTAGCACATAAAAATATGGAATAATTTTGTTTCAGCTGTTTGATTTTATATTAGAAGACAAACAAATTACACAAAAACTGAACATTCGGGTCACCTGCCTGAAACTGTAATTTGAAGGGCTTTGATGATGAAAAATAATTTCAGGTGTGAAATAAATAAATGTGTGTCTGTTTGTAAAAGGCTGGATGAAATCGTAAAAAGTTCAGGACATCCAGAAGCCGACGTTGTTCTGGACCTGCTGGCCGGGATGGAAGAACTCAACCTAATACAGGAGATACAGTGAGTTTGTTTCCCTCACAGAAACTCGTTTTGATTAATCAGAAGTGTGTCTACCTTCCAGGGAAAAAAGCTGAATTCATCTTTATTTTCAGGTTGGATGGCTGGAGGATGGGTGATGGGGGGATACAGAAGCTAACGGGAATCCTTCCTGGCTGGAAGGATCTCAGGACCATCAGGTAATGAAACTACCGTCCATCTTCTACACACACTCATCCATGCAGCATTGCTCCTCTCTCAACAATATGCACCAGTTTAAGCTAACACTGGGAGAGCATGTAAAGTTCATTCATTAAAAGAAACCGGGCTCTTCACTCAGATTCTGACTCTGGATGTCAGTTTCAAATAAAGATCTCAAATTTTCTCATATTTACGTCCTGACAAAAAGTCGAGTGTGCAAAATCTTCTCAAAGGGAGTCGAGGGTTTTCCAAGCCCATTGTGTCATTTTGTAATTTAACCAAGTAACTATCTTACCTTCAGTTGGTTTTAAAATGCTCCATATTTCAAAAACAACTTAAAAGACACTTGACTTCGTATCTGTCACCTTGAAATTGGCCTATGTCTCTTTAAGAACCTCCTACACTGCAAAAACAAAATCTTACAAAGTATTTTTGGTCGACTTTCTTGTGCAAATATCGTAGTAAACTTGAAATTAGATATGACTTATATGGTATATAAGATGTGTATATTACGGAATATAAACATCTTACATTCCTTAACTTAAGATGTAAAAGCATTAGTTATAAGTGAAATAATCTAGTGGAACTAGAACGTTTTCATTTCATAATATTGCTTTTGTTTCTTGGTGAAAAGTTATTTTTAAGTTAGTTTTGTCTGTATTCACTAGAAACTAGACTAAATTACTTGGTAATATTTTCTGTTTTTGCAGTGTTCTCTTTATAATGATATTATAACATGATATAAATTTCAAAAAAGTAAATTTTACATAATATCAACCTTTAAACCAGCCGATTCTGACGTTCATTTTGAAACCATCAAAACAAATAAATATAATCCGTTTTACATTATTTTAATCTAACAACTACACAATATAACACATAAACAGAGCTAGATAGTTACCAGTTACAGTAACTGGAAAAAATGTAAACCTGTGGGTTTACATTACAGTGACCCTCGCCTATTCACGGTTCAATATTCACAGATTGTTTTTGTGGAGAAAAACTCCAAATTATTCATGGAAAAATTTCACATTTTCATTTTGAGGATGACGCCATCAGATCTGGTTAGCCTTTTTCCAGATGTCAGCTGGTGCTAAAACCAAAAAGTGCATTTTGTCTCACTTTCTCTGTAAATGTTGAAACCAGATAAACTAATTTAATTTTGTTTTTACTAATGTTTTTCTCCTCCAGTCTCTCCAAGAATCTTGTGAGTGATGGTTCAGGAGAGAAGCTGCTGGAGGCTTTGAGTGGCTGCAGGCATCTGGAGGAGCTCCAGTAAGAAAATAATCTCAACCTCTATAATATCTGCTTCTTATTTAGAAATGATTTCTCTAGCACTTAACTAAGTATTTTTCTGTATTACTTGGTTAACTTCTGCATGAGTGCAACTAATGATTATCTCAGTTATAGATTAGTCTCCTAATCAGATCAAATAAAATGGCACATTCAGCTGATTTTTATTAAGTCTTTTTTTATATACAATATTAGACATATATTAAGCAATGCAAATAAATAATTTTTAAGTGAGAAAATAAACATGTTTTTGCCTAAAATGCAATAACATGCTGTTCTTTTTGTGAACGTTTGATCATTTGTAGCAAAGGATGAAACTGTAAGTTAAGGGGGAAAAAAAATAAAACAAAAAAACTTCTAACATTAACATGTGAAAATCTCAGCTTTTCTGCTTGACTTAACATCAGTGTAGGTCTAATATGTTGATTATTTTTTGCATTAACTGATTGATAATTGGATAACAAAAGATGATAAGAATTTTTTTACACAGAATTTAAGCAGGTGAAGGTAAAACTGGAAAAAACTACAACTGGAGTTCTGGATTACTCATATTTACGGACAACAGAGTGTCTAAATCTTGAAGGCAAAATGTGGATATTTTTTTGTACAGTTTTGACTTAATTACTGTTCTGACTGTTCTTTTGATTAATCCAGGTAGCGATTAATCGATTACTAAATTAGTTGATTATTTTTTGAATAATCAGTTGGTCACGATTAATCTGATCAATAATATAAAGTGAGGGTGAAACCATCTGCTTGTCTTTCTGTTCCAGTCTGTCCAGTAACCATATTGGTGACCTCACTGCTGCCAGAATGGCTCTTGTTCTCCCATCAATGACGCTCCTCTCTGTATTAGAGTAAGATTTGTTTTGCTACATATTTACATAAGTTCATTCCTTCCAATCCTATCAGTTTAATCTGCTTCTTATTTAGTATTTCAGAAAACCGTGTCGGAAACGAGGGCTTGTTCAGTCTGTCCAGAGCAATAATGAGCCTGAAGAACCTCAGAAAGATCCAGTAAGTCCTGATAGTTCAGGAATCTGATTTCGGCTGCGTTGAAGGAGGCATTGATTGTTTTTTCTTTTTTTAATGCAGCCTGACCTCTGTGGGGAATTCAGAGCTGAGCGCTGTCGCTGCCAGTTTGAGCCACTGTCCCTTCATAGAGGATGTGGGGTAAAAGAAGAAACTATTTACCACATTGAGCTAACAGGAAACTGTTTAATTCAGCAGAAATATTTACAGTAAATGTTTGGATTTGACCTGGATTTCTTCACTGGGATCCATAGAGCTAACCTGTAGTGAAACTGATTCAATCTTCTGTATGTTATGAAGCTGACTTATCTGTGTGACTAACAATAACTTCACACACAGATCATTTTATGCTTTTTTTCAGCCTTGGGTGGAATAACTGCGGAGACGCTGTGGCGCTGGAGCTGGCTAACGTTCTGCCTGTTTGCCACGATCTGACTCGCATTGAGTGAGTTTAATTTAATACATACACACAAATATGACTCCCATGTTATAAGTGAAATAATCTTTCAGTGGAACAAGTACTTTTTAAAATCAATGTTAAGAAATTATTGATCTAAAACAAGCTCCGATATTTTCATGAAAAGTTACTTGCAAGTAAGTTTTTTTTCTGATTTCAAGTAGAAATGCGCAATCCGATATAATCTGAATCGGTCAGGATATTGAAAAAATGTTTAGATTAAGTATTGGTTTCAATGTTCCTTATCCATAAGGGCAGATCTATTCAGTCTAATTCTGGTCTTTATTGATTTATTTTACATTATATCTAGAATTCCTAATTTCAAGTTAGAAACTGGACCTAAAATACTTGGTAAGATTTTATGTTTTTGCATGTTTAGTGTTTAGTTGTGTTCAGTAAAAACTGTCCATTTGTTTTGAGGACTTTAATGTTTCTGTTCCTGTTTCCTTCAGCCTGGAGTGTAACAGTGTGAGCGCTGCCGGCGTGGAGGCTCTGGTCAGAGCACTAAGGTGCTGCCCTGCCCTGCAGGTCATCAGGTAAACGTTCCCAGGACAAATCTTTACCTCTTTACCTCACCTGGAGGCATTTCATCTTAGTGTGAGAATGTCTGCTCATTCATTCCAATGTATTTTCTTTCCTTCAGGTTGTGGAAGAATAAAGTCTCCTTGAGTGAAGCTCAGAGGTTCAGCCAGTTGGAGAGGAGGCTGAACTTTTCCTCCACCTAATAGGATTAGCAAACAAGTATATTTATTTGCAATATCATGTTTTTCAGATGTTTTATTCGAAAACGTACATTATTTAAAATGAGATATCTGCGTTTTTCAGCTTAGTTTCACAGGAGAAAACTGCAAGTGGGTCCAAACTAAACAAAAATGACATAAAATCCGACTTTTTATTTAAATATACTTTAGGAAATCACATAGATGATATGAAGTGTCTTCTGATCTCAGTAAGGGTCGGGTAAAACTCTAATGAGCTCATTATTTTTGTTCGTCGTTGCAAAGTTTCTGCTGTGAATCTAAAGGCCACCTTTTATGTGTTGTATTTCTGCAGACTCTGATTTAATGAGTCACTTTGCACTGACACAGAGGCCACATATGTGAAAAAACACAATAAGTCAAGAATCTGCAGTAAACAGGAGGTTGTTCCTCTAGTCATTATTAAAGGTTGTGGTCTCTGTCAGAATACGTATTTATTTTTGCTCTTTGATGGAAAGAAAAGTGCAGCTTTATTTTTTTAATTGTTTATTTATGTTTGAAGCAGTTTTAATCTGCAGAAACGGAAAGTCTTTTACTTTCTGTTTAAAGACTTGTTGATAAAAAGGATTTCTATTCAGGTTGACATTTAAGTTCTCACAAACTTTCCTCTTTGCTTGAAATTCTCAGTGTAAACACTGTTTATTCATTCTCCTCTTTATTTACAAATTGTGTGCTGGTTTAATTTTATTTCATGCCATTCTTTTTATCTTAAAGACTAAAGATGATATCTTGCTGCAGCTCAACAATTTTTAAAATGTCTTCCCTGCCAGCATCTTCAGTTTAACTGAAGATCCTTGATAGAAATAAAGTTGTTTTTTTTTACTGTGTGTTTCTTTAAAAACAAGAAACACACATATTGTTTTTGTAAATATGACAGAAAAGAACTGCTGTAGCTGAAGAAAAACATCTTCAAGAGCACATGGCTCCCTCATGTGGTTATTAAAGGTGCTACAGAGCTCTCTCTTTTCTATTGCATTTCTTCACAATGTTGCGATCGGTCACAATAATAATGTTTTGTTTTCAGTTCAGTCTTGTCCTGCTAAAATAAAAGGTTTTAATAAGGCCTTCACTTGTACGTTTATGAGAAATTCGAAGTTTAACAGTCAGCGGCGTTCCTTTATTTATTTCTTACATTATTCCAGACTCCTTTGGGTTTTGGAAATAAATTGGATTTTGTCCTCTAAATACTCTTAGTTGTCTGTCTGTCCGGATTGCATATTCCCCACTGACAACGTTGGACCAAGATTTGCTATTATTTTCCTCAGAATCTCCATAACCGTAGCACGTTAGCAATGATGAATCCAGGAATATTGATGAAGGTTCGGTTCCTCCAGAAAAGCTGAGTGCACTTCTGGACAAATGTCAGTTGACTGGACCTCTGTTGATTTAGGTTTGTCACTTTAAAGGGGGTGAATAATTATGCAATAACTTATGTTCTATATTTCTGTTTAATTGCCAATCTTTTGTAGAAATCAGTTTTCCCCTTGATATGAAAGTGTTTTTTGGTAATTTTTCTAGTCAAAAAAGCAAAATTTTGTTGATCACAATTGATTTATAAAAACAATATAAAGGGTCCAAAAGGCTGAATATGTTCTATAGAAACTATATGTATGTGTTACAGCACATACAATAAAGCAATACTAAACTTGCTTTGGGGTGCAAATGACATAATATTTTATTGACTCCATCGTGTTTCCTGGCTCTGACCTTTTATTTTGAAAGAGAAACAATTCTATATCCGGTTTGACCTTATTGCCGCGAACTTGAACGTTCTCCGTCCGTCGCTGCTGCCAGAAACAGTCAGCCGCGCGCAGAGGATGATTTCCGCTCACACACTGTTGCGCCTCCCCGGATAATCCACCGCAGGTCAAAATGTCAACTCCAGTTTTCACTCTTCTATAGACCAGAAGAAGAAGAAGTGACTTGGAGTTTGATGTTTGTTTTTCTTCCTCATTGGGAGAAATAGTCATAAAAAAGCGGTGAAGTGGAAAACGCCTGAGAAGTTGCTCATCATTCTGAGGTGAGTCTGTTTTTGCTTCTCTTCGTTGATCTGACAGCAGGTTGGTTTTAACGCACATGATGTGCGCGCAAAATGACCTGCAGCTAAAGGTGCATTCAGACTGCGGGTTAGAGAGGTGACAGGATGTGGGGGCAGCTGTGAGATTCTGGTGGAAAACGCGTTTCTGAGCAACTAACCTAATGTGAGTTTAGATCAGCAGTCATCTCTGTCTGATTATTGTTTATATCTGAACTCAGCTTGACGTCTGTGTCTCCAAATGCAGCAGGGAGGACATGTAATTAGACCTGGTGAGTGTGTGCAGAGGTCACTGTGCTGGATGCTGGTAACAACCTGCCCTCTCTCTGGTTTCCCCTTCTGTGGGACTAGGATGAGAGTGTCTTCCCACTAGAGGGATGCAATACAACTTCATGTTTTCAGAAGACTCTAAACTCGGAGAGAATCTCCACATTTTCAGATTTCCCAGCTTCTTTTGACAGCGATGTGATGCACGGAGTCAGATTTGGTTCAGATTCCTCAGTCAAAGCACAAGAAGGAACCAGCCGGTGTGAATAAACGCAAACCTCTAAAGCCCTGAACAACGAGTGAGTGAGTAGAGCGAGTGAAGACCCTGTTATTTTCATCTTCATCATCACAACCTCCAGTGTGACATCACAGGAGTGAGGCAGAGGACCGCTGGTTGTGACACATTAGTATCTTAGCAACAGACCGCATCCTTTCAGCGTACCGCCGTGAGAACAAAACCGCCTTCATGGACACAGAGGGAGCTGTTTGTTCAAAAAGCTGCAGCAGAATTCAGTCACTTTTATTTCTGATGAGAGGAACTTTTTAAAGATGCTAGAAAAGCGTTTCTCCGTCTTTACATTAAACTTATTTGTTTAGGCGGTTGGCACCGAATGGTTGTGTGTGTTTATGTGGTTGTACGTCTTTAGGAGCTTTTCATGACCTTTAGGCCTCATGGGGTCAAAAGCCCGGCCAACTGTGGTGGACCAGCATCTTTTATTTGAAGGTGTGAATTGACGTCAGGGATACTCAGGAATATTTTTACACAGAAGAACTGAGACCAATACAGTCATCATACGTGTGCATGAGTTTTATTTTTCATTATGTTGGTATGTTTAAATCAAAATCAAACTCATTCTAATGTCATCCAGGTTGCCCTCCTGTGACCTCAGATCATGGCCTACACACTGGGCGTGGCACCAGACGGTCGGACCCGCTCCGTCGGACCGCAGCACTGCGTCACTCGAGTCGAGCTCTCTGTCACTGCGTCCAACCTGCTGGATCGGGATGTAGCCTCCAAATCGGACCCGTTTTGTGTTCTCTTCCACGAAGTGGATGGAAACTGGGTGGAGGTACGTCACCAGGGAGGAGCTGACGGATCAAAGGTTTTACTTTGCAAGGGATTTGTACAAAATGCATAGACACTTTTCAGATCAGATCAAAAAAAGCTGAAAAGATCTGATTCAATATTGCTAAACCATTTGACTCTGAAAATAAACAATCGGGTTGTGTTTGTTGACCTATAGGTTGTGATCCAAACACATGAGGTTTTGGCCATCTGGCATCAGTCATGGCATGCTGAGCCCAGGGAAATGTTGCCAGATTCCTGAGCTTTATTACGTTAGAAAACAAGGGTGGAAGATGTGCTTAAAGTCAATATGTTTTTACTCATAACTCTTTCCCCTTTGACCCTGCAATTAACCTTAATTATAATAAGATAGTAAATTGGTTAGACGTCTGAATTATGATCCAGATTCCTGGATAATTTTACATCTAATGTTCTTGTTTAAGATTAACTGAACCCCAAACTTTTTTTTTTTTTAAAGATAAACCGTATAAATGGGTTCTGTCTTTATGTTGCTGTTCAAATTGTGAAAATTTCTTTTAAATTTGTGTAATTCTGTAATATTTTGCCTAAAACTGTCTCAGTGCTGCCCTCTTTGGGTTGAACAGTGACTACTGCAGTTAAATTTACCCTTTGGTTACAATCTTACAGCTTGGTTGATGTCGACGTGTCACACAGCCCCGGTTCAGATTTAAAACCATTTCAGTCAGAAGACGCTAAATATAGTGCCAAAATTGCTCATTCGGTCCAGCGTCCCCCTCGGCTTATCCGTACACTTGGCCACGCCCCTTTGCATATATTGGCTCCGCCCACTCGTGGGATTTTTAACAAATTGTCTGTGGGATTTAGTTACACTGAAACACTTTACTTAAGCACACTGACCCTGGTGGCTTTAACACAAATGTTCAAATTTCCAAGCGTAGAAACTGGTTAAGCTGAAGGTTTTTGGTGTTTGATGGATTAAACAACACCAGACAGATGCAATCAATGTGACTTATGTTTAAAAAAACTTTATTTATATTAAACGGCAATGAAGCCACCATAAAATCAGACAGCGTTTTATGACGTGCTCCATTTGCACCTGTGAGTTTCTGCAGTTCACAGTTGGAAAAGTCAACTAAACCAACCAGCTTGTCCTGGCAAAAGCCAGTAACAAACAGTGAAACCACAGAGTTTCAATATTAGTAAAAAGTGACTCGTCTCTCTGCCATGGGAGTGAATGTAGGTCAGCGTGCCACATACAGCTGCAGTCACTCATGCAGCTTACAGCTGACTGCAGAGACTTCAGTAACATGGTCAAGCCCTTCTTTATCACCTGCTGCTGTTTATAAATCCAGCCTGAATGGGAAAGTATTGGTTCTGCTCTCAGAGGTCAGAAATACCAGCTGGGGTTTGAGAAAAGTTTCACAAATTCAGCTTAAAACAAAACGGTTCTTATAAATCAAGATGCTGAAGGGAGACATCTGTTTGCAGAGACGCTGTGAGCCTTTCTCCTCCTCAGGTTCTCCATAGATGGTGTTGTTTCTATTAATAACCTGTTATCTGATGGTTTTTCTTTTCTTTCCTCACTTTTTTCTGTAGTCGATACATCCTGAGCTGAAGAAGCATCAATTGATGCATTAAATTCTCCTTTTAATCTGAAGATTTACAGACACAGATACAGTGAGTCAACAAGAACTCAATATATGGCAAAGTTATGATTATTGCAGTAATGGTTACACAGTATGGGAGGATAATGAGGTAAAAAACTACAATAACATCAATAAAATTATAAATACTGAGATGAAAACAATGAATTTTAACATTTATTTATTTATTATCTGGGGTTTATGTTCTCTATTAACCTATAGAAAAAAGATAACAACACTCTTTATGTAGATTTATGGCAAGTCAGTAATAATGTGGTAATCTTTCTTCTTTTTACCTTTAGTACACCTTGATGCAGCCAACTATTATTTTATTAATCCATTATTCTATCATTATTTTGACAATTAATCAAGTAATTAGGTTTTTAAAAATGTCACATTTTGCCAATTTTTCAGTTAAATACTTAAGCTTATGTCATACAATATTAAAAATATGAAAAAGTTCATATAAACAAAGCAATTTAATTTTCCAAAAAAAAAGAAAATAAACATTTTAAAATTCAAAATCTATAAATAAAGCTGGAAAAAAAAGAAAATAAATATTTTATTGGCTAAAATGCAATAACATACCATTGCTTTAGCGAATGCTTGATCATTTGTAGCAAAGGATGCATCTGCAGTAAAATCAATACCAAATATTTAAATAATCTCTTTCTGCTTCATTTAACATCAATACAGTTGGCTGCAGGCTATTGTTTCATTTAGCTAATTAAAAATTGGACAGGAATAGGTGCTTAATTTGATTTTCTTTACTAAATTTGAACCAGGTGAAGCTAAAACTGCCACTTGAAGAGTCTGTGTAGAACATATTTACATATAAAATGTTTCTTCAACTAAAATGCAAAATGTTAATATTTTGGTGCAGTTTTGGCTTAATTACTGCTCTGATTGTGTTGAGTTTAACCAGCAAATGTTTTAAAGTCTGTAAACTTCAGCTAGTGATTAATTGATTAATAAAGTTGCTGACAATTTCTTCAATAATCGATTAATCGCGATTAACCTGATTAATGATTTCGGCTGTACTTGATGCTGCGGTGCCTACGACTGTGCGCCAGTCAGCAGATCAACATTGAGATTTTAGCTGTACAAGCCAGAAATGTCTTCTATTTTTCTTTTCATATTGTTAAAAACCCAAATGTGAATACCACATTGCACCATTTTAGGTACGATGTGTGTGTGCGTGTGTGTGTGTGGGCTGCAGCTTCAAGGCACCTCTGCAGCAAACCGCTGGTCAACAGGGCAATCTCATTTTTGGGAATGCATGCAGGGGTGTGTGTGTGTGTGTGTTCGCGTGCACGCATGCGTGTGTGTGTAGGCGTGTGCCTCGAGTTGCAACGCGCTGTCGGTCAGCGGGGCATGTGGCTCCAATGCGAAATTGCCAACGGTTACCAAGGCAACGCCGAGGGAAACAAAAAGCTTAGTGCTCCTGTAGTGAGGGCGCGATGGAGGAGGCGAAGCGGGGCCCGCGCCTTTTCTCGGGTTTTATCCGCCGCTCGCCTTTTCTCTCACACTTGCAGCTTTCTCACCTTCTCCGGTTGCCTCCTGTTCGCTTTGTTTTCTTCCCATCACCTTCCCAAATCCCGTCACCTCTCCGTGTCTCATTCTGTCTTCGTTTTGCGTCTATATCCGTCTGCGTTAGGAGATAGAGGCACGAGAAGCAGCTGGGTAAACCGAGGAGAAAAAAGTGTGACAAGAGAGGGAGGGAAAACCGGGCGACAAGGCGGGTAAGGGGGAAGGAGACAGCGGGGGTGAAAGACGGAGAGGTGACAACATACAGTAAATTAAGATGAAGGTGACAGTATGTGAGCGAACTGAGCTTGATGGTAACTTGGGAGGGAATATTCATCTAAGTTATGCAAATGACAAAACACCCAGTTAGCAGTCTGCTCAAACAGTTTCCTAAATCCTGTGATCTTTTTTCTGCTCTCTAAACTCCAAATCCTAATGCTAATCTCCACACGTGTTATGAGCACAGATATAAGCTTGTAACACTGCAAGTGAGAACTCACATGCAGTGGGATGTTCTGTCACCGAGGTTTAAATCACACATTCACTAGACTGCAAAGTGCAGCTTTATGGAGCCTGGAGTCTTTATTTGGTGGTTCTGTTAACTTTAACTTCTTTAAACCTTTCTGCACCATGATGCAGATTGAAGTAAGTTTCTTTTTCCTTCTTCTTCCACCACCATGTTGGAAATAAATCAGTCTGAGTCAGAATGATGTTACTCCACATTTCGTCTATTTAAATGACAGCTGGTGACTGAAACCAAATTGGGTTTGTCCACCAGAGAGCACAAGATGTCCCACTCAGCGTAAGTAGGTCACAGATCAGGGATCGACATCAAAATCTTCTGACTGAAAGAAACGGAAACAAAAAGAGATTTTGGTGACACTATTTGAGGGGGTATGCAAACACTGACATAACACCTGTCATAAATATGAATGTTTATGACATGATGTCATGAGGTGTCATTTGGTAAATAATGATACTTTTAATGCAACATTGATAGTTTTAATGGATTTGTAATGCAAGTTTTAATGTAACTTTGCAATAAAAGTATAATTATTTACTGAATAATTTGCATATTCATGACAACATTCATGAAGACTCCTTCATGTTCATAACAGGTGTTATGAACAGCCGTTCAAATAAAGTGTTACTGAGATTTTTATCAGAGGGAAAGGACATTTTATTGACCAGATATTTTTTCAGCAACCAGAATGACACAGGAAATACAAAAGCTGCCTTTCCAATCATGATATTCCACACAACAATAATTGCATATATATTGTTCAACTCTACCTGGAATCCATTTTTAAGAGAATAAAATAAAATATTGGCACTCCTTTATTATTATACTCCTTTATTATAACTTGACTGAGGAACAACACAATTGTAATATTTTACAAAGAGGCACCAGAGAGTTGAGTTTATAATATCAAAATGATTCAAAAAGAAAACAGATCTGAAATAAATGTTTGTTTCAATACATATAATAATAATAAATTAGAAAGAAAACAAAAGAATATTCAGCTGAGCAATAATTAGACAGATATAAACTGCTTAAATGCATGACCTAATTAAGTAAAATGTAAACCAAATATAGAGATTTGAATAAAATGCTGTAATTTGAGGGAATTCATGAACTCTTCTCCATTTAAATGTATTTCCTGAAAACATGAATTTGCTCCACAGATTCTCTTTAATTTGATGTTTTGAATGAAGAGCACACATCCAGTTAACTGTTGAAATTTGAATAATTAGCATGAATTAATTAGCATCAAGTAATTTTTAACGAGGATAGTGACTCTTAAGCAGTGAGAGTTAAACTTTCCAGCCTGCTATGCTTGTTTTAGTTCTGGCATCTGCAGATTGATTATGTTGATCAAACGGTAAATATAATATTATTTGATGCCATAAACTTTATGTGAGTTGACTATATTTTAACTCATTTTATTTTCTTAGTTATGCCTTTAGGTGTCCAAAGTGCGGTCTTTGGGCCATATGCGGCCCCTGGGCTGATTCTGTCTGGCCCACAGATGGAGACATTTTTTAATTTAATTAGAGGAAAAATATTACAAATTAAAATTTTCTATAATGGAAAATATTCAGTTCAACAGAGGGTATTTGTCTTTAACAACCAACTTTTTGCTTTGTTTAATGTTTAGCTTTTTGTTGCAGATTTAAGCGCCCAGAATAAAGTAATCACTCCCATTCCTCCTCTGTTTGTCTCCTTGTAGATCGTAATGTAATCACAACGTATTTGTTTTGTTGTTTTCACTCCAGAGCAGAATTCCTGCGTCTGCATGTGTTTATGTGTTTTCCAGTCTTTCGTTGTCTCATATCATAGTAAACATGGGCAGATGAAAGATGAGGTTGACATGAGGACAAAATGCTGTGAGGTTCTGATTCAGCCTGGTGAACCGGGTTCAAATCCGCCGTGACTTAAATCTAAGATGCACACTGGAGCCGCCAGGCGTCCATTAAGTTCTGGTAATTTACCTCTATAATAACCTCCACCCGCCCGAGCCCGGGCGATTTGCATAATTTTTTTTTATGAAAAAACATAACTCCGCCAAAAACAATGCCAACATACCCATGCAATACCTCTTTAGAATCAGGACATCTAACAGAAAACGACTATCAACTCCATTTTAACTTCTCTATCCACCACAGACGC
>CAEFZY010054808.1:0-17056 GCA_903066815.1 Brachyrhaphis roseni | reverse complement strand
TGAAGGTTAAAAAGCAGCAAAGATTAGTAAATGGAGCTGTGCTGCAGTTTTATCTGTTCTGTGATTCTGTGCTGATCAAATCAAATCAAATCAAATTTTATTTGTATAGCACATTTCAGCAGCAATGCATTTCAAAGTGCTTTACATCATAAAAACACAAAAATACAAAGTCATGCAACATAGAATAATGAAAAACTACATTAAGTCAAGTTCTATCATTAAATTTGTAATTGATTATGTTTCAAATGCAGTCCTAAACAGGTGGGTTTTTAGTCGAGATTTAAAGGAATTCACTGTTTCAGCTGTTTTACAGTTTTCTGGAAGTTTGTTCCAAATTCGTGGTGCATAGATGCTAAAAGCTGCTTCTCCTCGTTTGGTTCTGGTTCTGGGGATGCAGAGCAGACCTGAACCGGAAGACCTGAGAGGTCTGGAAGGTTGATATAACAACAACAGATCTTTAATGTATTGTGGTGCTAAACCATTCAGTGATTTATAAACTAACAACAGTATTTTAAAGTCTATTCTTTGAGCTACAGGGAGCCAGTGTAGGGACTTTAAAACTGGTGTTATGTGCTCTATCTTCCTGGTTTTAGTGAGAACACGAGCAGCAGCGTTCTGGATCAGCTGCAGCTGTTTGATTGATTTGTTGGACAGACATGTGAAGACACTGTTGCAATAATCAATGCGACTAAAGATAAACGCATGGATGAGTTACATCCAAGGCTCAATTCAAGGCTCACTGTAGCTTTTTATGTGTGTTTTATAGAGAACCTTCAAGATAAGTTTAGTTTATCAATCAAATCAAAGCAGTTCTTATGTTTATGCAACCAAATTACATCAATATAAAAATATGTTCCATATCACCTAATTTTAAGAAGCACTAATTGAATACAGAGATGGTTATTTTATTAATATTTAACCGTTTCTTTATTGGTTTTATCGATACATTCTGCCACAACCGGCCCTTCATATGACCGAAAATGAAAATGAGTTTGACATCCTTGCTCTAAATGAAACAAAAGCATCAAAAAACAAACCACAAATTAATGAAGCCTTTGCTTTCTGGTGATTGCTTTACATTATTGGGCACTAAAACATAACATTTGACAGAAGTGGATCAACGACCGTAGAGGTCAGAGATTGCCTTGCTTCTTGTTCTTTCACCTAATAATATCAGATAGCAATTTGTACAGTTTACTAACCTAAAGACAAACATTTCCATCACAGATTTCTCTCAAGATTAAAGTATGTTGATTTGAAAAGAAGAAAAACGTAACTTTTTTTTAATCATACTTTTCTATTTATATTGTACAGTATTTATCCATGCCTTAACGATTCACAATCAAAGTTGGGCTAAAATGAACTGCAGGTCAAAGCAATCAAAGAAAATATAAGATTTAAAAAGCTATTCCTGAACCTAACAGCCTTTTCTATGTTTGAATATGTATCATCTCGTTTTAAGCTGGAGAATTTGGCAGGTAAATAATCTGATACATACATGGTCTAGTTGTAAGAACTAGATCATGTATGTGTTTTGTGTGATTCAGTGTAGTTTTGCAAGACACTGAATAAACAAACTTTAATATAATAAAAGACGTTCTAAATTTAGTAACCTTTTGTTGTGCTTGGATAAATAAGTTTTATTTTTTCTTCGCCTTGCTGCAAACTGGAAACAATCTTTAATTCTTATTGTATTCGCCTTTCATAGTTTAATGCAGCCAAGTTCACTTTATAGATGATTTTTTTTTTTAATCAAACAATTTCTAATCTTCAAAAGCAACAGATGTAAATTCAATAAGCTTCTAAACCAAAAATCTCTGAACTATGTTCAAAGATGATCCTTGAAGAAGTGCTGCCCTCTTACCAGTAGGCATAAAAAAGCAACAGGGGTCCAAGTGAGCCGATGCTCAGCCAGAACATGAAGCAGAGGCTTCCTGTGGACATCTGAATAACAGTATGCAAAGGAAACAGACATCCCAGCACAGTTTGAAAAGCAACACAGTGTGCCAGTGCCTACAGAAAATAAGTGAGAGCAGACCCTATCCTGGCAGCTGATCCTGGGAAACAAAAGGCTAGGCTAAATATTTACATAGAGCCCGAAGGGATAGTTTGAGATTAGAGAGAAAGGAAAAACAAAAAGATGAAATGGAGGGTGGGGCTAGGATGGGCTGGCTGCTGCAACATTATCTGAGGGGCTGTTAACCTGAGATACAAGCAGGTCAAAACAAAGGAAAACATTGTTCACATGCACAAACCCACAACTGCACACAAACATCCCACAGAGGCAGGATCCTGCGTTTGCTCAGCTTCGCATCGTCTCTTCAACTGCAGGTAACAATATGATCCTATTCCAATGTCTGACTGATGAAAGCATCTGATACAACCAGACGGATATTTTTAAGCTGAAACACATATGCACCACGTTTTTCAAACGTCAAAACAATAAAATAGTTTTAATTCCACTTTCAATGATCCTTTTTATAACATTTTAACTCACAGATAATTGAAATCTTTAACTGAACAGAAATTTTAATAGCTACACTTCATCCAATAAATAGAAAACAAACAAATTTAGGAAAACATGGAATCACGTGTGAATATTCCAGTGATGATTTTGTTGTCGTAACTCTCCATGATCCAAATTTTAAGCCAGGTGTGAGCGTTAGGAGCAGACAAAAATCCATCCAACTAACTGGATGTATTATCATCATTCAAAGTATAAATGTCCCTGAAATGAAACGCAATAAAATGCAAGGCAAATATAGCATCAAACTTTGGGATTAAAATACTGAACACACAGGATTGACAGCCGAGGTTTCATGTACAGGTACATCTCAATGAGTTAGAATATTATCAAAAAGTTTATTCATTTCTGTGAATCATTTTAAAAAACAAAACTCAAACTATTTTAATTCATCACATATTGGATGATTTTGGCTTACAGCCAATCAACAGACAACATTCACTTTCTCAGGAAATTTAAACTTTACATAAAAACAGGACCAGGTGTTTTAACACAGAAATGTTTTTGTACTTTCATTTGGGTCTCAACTTTCTAAAGGCAGCCAAAGCACAACAAAAAAAAAAGAAGAAAACCGCCGTTACCAAGCAACCTCAGACAAGCCCAGCCCATCACCTAGCAACCGAACCCCTCCCCATTGGTCAGTTGGTTTTACCTCTGTATTCTCTACAGGATTTGGATCAAATACAGTGACATAATAGTAAATAAACCGAGTATTTGTACGTTTGGTAGTGAGGGAGTCCTGCTGGAAAATGAAATCAGAATCTCCATAAACCTTGGCAGCAGAAGGAACCATAAAATGCTTTAATATTTCTTTGGTGGATGCCGCACTGACTTTTGACTCCATAAAACGCAGCAGACCAACAACAGCAGGTGACCCAGTTACCCAGATCAGCTCCTTCTCCTGACTCCAGGACTTTGATTTCAAAATAAAACTTAAGATCATCACATGTAAAGATGTGATGATCATCTTTACATGTGATGTAAAGATGATCATTTGAACCAATGAGCTTGTTTTTCCTCTCTTTGTTGTAGTTAAGATGCTTTTGACATTGTCTCTGGTTGAGAAGAGGTTTGACAGAAGGAATGCATTAGTATTCTGTGTACATTTCTGGATAATAGTGATTTTAGCTGCAGTCTAAACATTATGAATTTAACCAAACTATTGAATGGACTTTGCTTTTAAATCCTCTAAACCATATGTGTCAAACTCAAGGCCCGTGGGCCAAATCTGGCCCGCCACAGCTTTTTATGTGGCCCTCTAGATTCTAGACTACACACTGCATGCTTAAATATTATGTTATGAATCAAATCTATGCAGTTTTTATCTGTTTAGTCCCAAATTATATCAATAAGTCCCTCCAGTTTCTTGAGAATTATCATGAAAATTCAAGCAAAATCAACAAATTCCCGCACTTTTTTGCAGTAATACATAATTGGGAGTTTATTGCAGATTTTTCTCAAAAATTGTCAAAAACTTTCTTACTTGTACTAAACAGCTCCAGCCTTATTTGACGTCAGATTATAGCCCACGATCTATACATCGAGTAATAAAAAGCTGCCTTTACTGTCACAAATAAGCACAGATATTTCCAAATTAGTACCACAAGCATTTTGATTTTTATTGCAAAAAAATCACAAAAAGTGATCCAGGAGGGACTGAAAATATGTTCAATAGTATCATTTAATTTTAAGAATTCATTGATATTTGACCTCATCTGAGCTCAAGTTTGTGAACAGGTTTTATCAATACATTCTAACACATTGATGATCTTGATCTTGAACAAAAATGAGTTGGACACCCCTGATCCAAAGGCTGCAATTATTTCAGTTGTTTGTGGACCTTCCACCCATTTTCCATTACCATCTTACGGATATCTCCCTCTGCTAGCGTCCAGCTTCTTTAGCAATGACCTGTCTTAGCTTAGCTTCATTGAGGAGGCTAATTTTGACTGACCACCGCCTCTCTTCCCCATAACTGTGTAGTCATGAGTAACTGAACAAAACAGTTCTGTGTCATTTATGTACTATCAAACGACAAAAAATAAATAAATTTGCCATGTGAGATATATTTATATCTGTATATCTTCAATGATATTTAGCTCCACTGAGAGACATCCATATTGAGCAGTTCTATAAAGGATTTAAAAATGGTCTCCAAACAAATCATGGAAATATGTGATCACAGGGAAGGTATTCACTATATCATGGCTCAGACAAGGTGAACCAGCAGACATATAGACAGCTGGACCCCAAAATGTTTTTTTAAATGCCAGTTTATTATCCATGATCGCTGGGAGAAGAACCAAAAAGGGTCAATCTAAAGTGGAGTGTTATCCCAGAGAAAACCAGCAGCCAGCCAGTTGGCAACCATTAAGCGGAGGGATTAATAGTAAAAGACTTGCTGGAAAGAGGAAGAACCAAGGTAAATGTGGGGCATCTTCCTCCTTTTCTCATCTCCGCCCCTCCATCCTGCCTCAGTCAGGACATTTGTCTTTTCGACAAAGATAAACTGCAGTTCTTTTATTAACTTGCTGATGTTTGGGAATTGTTTCTTTCCCCTCATCCAGAAGATTTACTCAAACAGACAGCTGCAAAAAATACCCTCCCTATAATTACTCCTCCTCCCCTCCATTTAATAGTTTATGTTGGACCAAAATTGCATGCATATTGTCACAGTAATGTCACTGTCAGGAGCTGCTGTGTATCGAATGCACAATCATCCAAAATCCATCACATCCCATCGCATTAGGACATAGACGAAACAAAAATAACAACCTATGCCTGTGAGCGATCGAGTACGTTATGTTTTGGGACGTGAATGCATGTTGTGTCTGCGTCAAACAGACGTAATTTAATTTGCAAAACAGTAGATTATACTATAAAATCTGCATGAATTTGTGTATACATGGCTGCATTTTTATGTTCGCGGGTCGACGGAGGTCCTCCTGCTGAGGAGACACACCCTCAGGGAGATTCGCTCTGTGCAGCGTCTTCTTCCCTTCCTCCTCATTTGACAAATTACTGTGCCAATTCCACTCCACTGAGGCAGCCTGGCACCTGTCCATCAGTCTCACTGCGAGCTTGACTTTCTCAGTCGAAAATGTTTCCTGTGCACTTTGAAAATAAATGCTGTGATTGGGAAAAGATTTGTGGTATTTTAAAATAGTGCTCAGTCGCATTATATTTGGTTTACACGCTGACGCTCATCTTCCTGACGCTCATCTGAGGTCATCTGTGACAGATATTAGATCTTTCACGCCATCTGCCCGTTTCCTCCTGAGACTTTCGTCATCTTCTTAACAGAAAGTATTTATCTACCACCTCTGGCAAGTTTAAACAATACATAGTTGTCATGTAACGCCACACTTCTGTGAACTTTGTAACTGACAGGTAGTTGCTAGGGAGTTGCTATGACAACAATGAACAAGCCACAAGCTTAGAACAAGCTCTCGCTTCATTCCTAACGTAACAATATAAGTACATTACAACAGTTACTCAATCACAATTTTTAGTACTCTACCCACCTCTGTGTAATACAAAGTTAAATATCAGTGATATTTACTGTAGTTCTTACTGCTGAACTAGCAAAGCTAGCTTAACTAATGTAGCTTTTATCAGCGATCAAAGGCTGTGTTCACACTGCAGCCTGAAGAGACACAATTCTGATTTAATTGCCTTAATGCGAACTGTATCTGATCTTTTGGTGACAGTGTGAACAACACACGTTGGATTTTTTTTTTAATGCAGCCCAGGCCTCTTGGAAATCCCATATGTATTCGATTCAAATGTGACCTAACGTCCAGATCGCGTTCATCCGAACTGAATGTCACTGATACTCGACAAACGTCACTTTTCTGCATCATGATACGCACAAGCTGGAAGAAAAGCAACAACCATGGCGGACTGAGGGTTAAGTTGTTAAGGTGCTGGTTCCGGTCAGACAACATCTTCAAAATCGTAAGCTATGCTCCACGGTTAGCATCCATGTTTATGTCCACAAACACTGACGACTACTTCTTTATGGCGGTTGGAGAAATACTGAGTACGTTCTCTATGTGTGACGTTATTGCGCCCTCTACTGCGCATGTGGGACACTTTCAGGTCTTTTCAGTTCACACAGGAGATCACAAACAAGTCACATATATTTGGAAGTGTGAACGACCACGGCAAAAAAAATCCGATTTGACAAAAAAATCGGAATTGGGTCACTTCAGGCTGCAGTGTTAACGCAGCCTAAGAGACATGTAGCCTACGTGTATGTTACTACATGTACTTACTCTGAAATTCACCAGAACCTTGTTATTCACGTGAAGAATTCATAAGTCATTGATTGCATGCATCAGTACATTTCAGACCGCAAAGCTCCTCCATTTTGTACGTACGCTGTGTTCTATAGGTAGTGAACTATGAGATTGGACGCAGCTTAACAGCATCTTCTGACATATTTCTTCTCAGAGTTTGTTCATGTATCTGTAGCACGTTGGTTAAGAGTGGCCACATATTTTCTTTTTGTTTGTATCAAAGCCATGGCTCCATACGCGCTTACCTACTAGTAAGCATTACATTTCAACACAAAGGGTTTTTCGTGTCAACTCTTTTACCCTGATGTCTGGTATTAAATCTCCCACGCAAAATTAGCTCTTAAAAAACATCAGTGAATATGACAAGAGTAATGACCAACAGGAGAAAGCAACTTTTAGAGCCAAGAATGGATTTACTATAATCTGGAGTTCAGCTGCTGAGGTCAGTGATGTGATGTTACATAATTCAAATGACTGAAAATCTGCTTCTCTTGATGTTAAGCAGTGACAAAGTGCTCATTAGACAGAAGCTCAATATATAAAATGCATGTAAAAACAGATTATAATCAGTCAGCAACAGGCAAGGTTGGCTTGAATAAAAATACTACTGTCCCATTTCAAGATCTTGAAATGACTAAAATTAATTTGCTAATTGCAATTCTATTTAGAATTAGTATTTTTGCTTTTCACATAAACCGTCAGAAAAAGAAACCCACAAAATGTGGCTGGGCTTAAATGAGATTTAAACAACATGATAGTAAACTGTTAGCAGTTTTAAAACAAACTTTTTAAAACAAAAACATCATCTAAACCAATAATTGGCTCATGGCTTTTCGATAAATTAATTTTATGTAAGAATGAGTTCAATCACCAATTTTTCAAGTATTTTAATATTTAAACTTATATTGAGGAAATCAGTTTCTACAATCTACAATCTAACTTCGGCCTCTTCTTTAATTGCTTTTTTTTATTCCAGGTTCTTGTAATTCAGTCTTATTATTACATACATTAGAGGTGTACTGATTACAATTTAATTAATTTGATTCCATTCCTGATTTTAGAAGATATCTGTTTAAAATAAACTGCATATTAGGCAGTTTAATATCTCAATATCTAAAACAAAAGTTTTCAATTTTGTTATTGCTACTTTTCATGCAAATGCAAGCAAGAATACCAGCATAACATTATTTTAAGTAAAGAAACTTTTAAGTTTATGTTTAGATTTGTCTTTCAGATGCAAATTTTGGTTTTGTTTTAGCTAATGAGTAACTTACATTGTTTTTATTCAATCTAGAAAAAACGAGATATGTATGTTGCCCATCTATGGATGGAAAAGTAGAAAAAAAATGAAAATTTATTTGTGTCTGTCTATCTATTCACCCACTCATGTATCCACCCTTCCATCCATGCATCAATTCATCCACCCAGTTCATGTTTATGAGGCAAAAGAGTAATAAAAGCATATTTAGGGGTTTTATTCAGCCACTAAGACAGTCTACATAAAATAAAATGGTCTGATATTACTCATTTGTCCAGCCCACAACTATTGGTAGATGAACTAAAGCTATAAAATTTCAATTCTCTTAAAGTTAAAAGAAAATTAAACTGAAGAACACTTTGTTAGGAACTAGCTGAGCTATCTTTACATAATAAAGGCATGTCATGTTTTCAGATAAAATGTGAACGTTTTAATTTTTTTAGTCTTGAGATAACAGCGAATGTGGTAGTAAAATTAATATCACTGTTAAAAATGGAGTTAAAGTGCAGGATGTTGGTTTGTAGGTTCAGTTTAATGTGTGACTCCTGTGGGCCCAGCACACTACCTGACTGACAGCGACTACGACAGCTATTTTCCTCCGGCCAACTTATCTCTGCCTTACCACAGGCACAACAGAACAGAAAGGGAGGAATTCAAAAACAATTTAAGCTCAGTGCAGATTACGTTTCAAAACCCCCCAGAATGAATATTTAAATGGTCTGCCTTTCGATAAGCGATATGGGGAAATTTCACTGAGTCAGGAAGTCAATTTAAACTCCCCTGAGAGAGGAAAGGCTACTTAAACGTCCTGCAGGATCGCCCTTGGGGACGGACAAAGCCCTTCCTCCCTCCTGCTGCACGGTGTGACGCCAACAGTGACTGTCTGCTCAGCCTGATACAGACAAGCTCCATGCTAAGTCATTACACAAGGTGAACTGCCTAATTACAAACAGACAGCCCCCTCCCTGCACCACCGTGACCTACCAACAGGGTCACTGCTGCTCTTAAAAGTGTCTCAGAGAGGAGCTGTACAAATCCTGAATGAGAGAAAAGGAACATTCGGGACGTTTTCTGCCTTTCATGCGAGTCTCTCTGCTAGGATGGGGGTGTAAGGTCAAAGTTGCTTCTTTTCCTCTCTGCTTTACGATCAGCTACTGAAGCAGGTTTAAAGTGACAAACGTAACTGGGCAAAACCGTCAGTCGAAAGCAGACAGTCCTTTGTAAACGGAACATCAGAGGCCCGTTTTTATAGCGCCAGCTCCTGCCAAACTGGCTGCTTCCATGGAAACCTAGCAGCTAATGACCGGTAACGAGAGAGAACGACTTGTTTGATAATAAAAAAAAAAGAAAGGTACTTGAGGACGAAAAAGAAAGACAGTGACAGAGAGGGATGGAGGGAGAAAGACAGAGATCTTGTGGAACAAAAGAAGCAATTTAGTATCGGCGGACAGCGTAAAGCCTGATTATGTCATCAGTGTAAATGATCATTAATTTCCTTCTGTCCAGCTGGACCAGATTAATGTCTATCCATTTTGTTTTGGAAGAAGGGAGCCAGCTAAACCATTTCACTGGGAAGCAACACAAAAGCAACCACAGACAAATATACCATGCTAGGCAAAATATTATACTTTCATAGCATTGCAGAAATACTAATAACAAAAACAAAAACTTAAAAATATTAAGCATAAGGCAATCTTATTTAGTTTAAATCCATATTTAGGAATACATAAGAATATCATAAAGGTTGGAAAAACTCCTGCAGTATTACATATGGAGATGAGATTTAAAGTCACTCTAAGCTCACACACCAAAAAGTGAACAGTGTTTTAAAATACCATAAATGCCAGTGGTGGTATTAAATTAAATTTGTTTATTTTACAAAACATTAGTCCTTTTCTGTCTGTTTGTTCTTTCTAAGTCAAAATAAGTCAATTTTAGCTCCAAATCCTTTGTAATTTCAATTTGAGGCTCGTCTCTGCTGAACCCTTTGAAGCCAACCCTTTCCAAAACATTCATTGCAGGCTGAACGGGAGATTTTTCTTCTTGTAACAACGGCGCACAAAGCAGGAGAGAAGCACAGTTTCTAATATTAAAATCTGTCAGTAAAAACATTAAAATGTTAAAGAGGTTGTTTTATTAGGTTTTTATCATTTTCCTAGACATGTTTTTTTTAAATAATTCTTGTAAAAAAAAAAAAAATTAAAGGATTAAATGAGTAATAAAACTCAAGATTTTGAGCTGCAATTTTGCCAGCTTGAGTTTAGCTCTGTCGCGGTTGCTAGGTGACAGAGCTAAACTGTCGCCTAGCAACAGTTTAGCTAGGCGACAGCTAAACCACGGTAACGGCGGTAACAAATCTCAAGATTAGACAATCCAGTTTCACAGCCAGTCTCTTCCGGTCTTTATGGTGGACAAAAGCTGCAGCCACTGAATTTGGACAAACCCGGTTTGTTTACCAACAGACATGCTAACTGTACCAGCTAACATTTATTTAAGCAGCGCTACTTTAAAAAGACTGGCGATTAGCTTGTCTATTAGCGAATGAATGACTGGTGAAAGTTTCACTAAGCGCTACTTCCTGCTCTACTTGACCAGAAGAAACTGACGCAAAATGTCTTTTTGTTCCTCGTAGATCTTGAAATCAAAACCTAGTTTATGATAACATACAATGTTATCACTAAATAACATTTAAAAACACACAAAAATGAACAATACATGCAGTTTTTTGAGCTATCAATCAGATTTGTTAAAACAGCAGAAAGATTATGCTTTCAAACATAATTTTTATTAATAAAAGTGGACTGACCTTTTCAATGGAGAGTTTTAATCTTTTGGAGAACCAACAATAAGCTATTCCAAAGATAAACATATTATTGTAAACCACACCCTAATAGCACAAACATGATGTTGCAAATGCCTGCAAGCACAAATAAAGACCACAATTTTATTTTATGTTCATTTTATCCTCCTGTAAGTTCAACAATAGACATACTCAAGATTATTAAAAGAAAAGACAAAAAAAAATATTTTTTATGTTTTAATGTAACATAACTGACATTAACAGAAAATTAAAGAACTAAAATGATTTGCCATTCAAACATCCCATCTCTAATGAATTCCTGTTTTTACATCAATGCAGAACTCTTTCACTTGTTTCCACATAATAAAAGTTTTAACCTTAACATCTGAACCAGAATGCTGCACAGCGTGTGAAAGTTCGCCATTTCACTTTTCTTTACATCCTGATCCAATTATTCATAAAGCTGGCAATTATGCATCCATTAAACCTGTGAATCTAAAGCTCAGGATCAACAGCGGTGTCATGTGGATCGGCTTCATTACTTAAAAGCTCAACAACCTCTCAAAGGAAAAACACGTGTGGCTGACAATCAATTCCAATACAATGGCCATATATGCTTTTAAAATATTACCCATAAGGGCTTCACGCAAAGTTTTCAAATCTGCAGGTCATGGTTCACGTCATAAAATAATTCCCCAGTAAAACAATAAGAGGAGTCTTTTAGTGTAGAAAAACACAGCTTTTAAACATTGTAATTATATATATAAAGACTTAATTTAACCTTATTTATTAATATAATAACAAGCTTTCGGTAAAAACAATATTCCACAAAATTACCTTAAAAAATGTATTACTAATAGATAAAATAGAAAACATTACATCATTTAACTAATCCTGATTTAATTAATCTTTTTGGGCTATAAAATGTGTTGAATACAAAGTCAAATCTTTCTCATAGCAGAGCAAAAGAGGACAGTAGTTGATTTTAAACCTTTGCTTCAGTAGATAAGATCAGTGGATAAAATCAGCTCCACATGTTAGTATCAGCCCATCACCAATCTTCTAAAATTAAAGAGATCAATTGATTTATTGATGCACCCTAATTTTTCTCTGAAGCATATAGAGTAGTGCGGCAAGCACTTTCCCACCAGTTGCTGTGCACTGCCATTCAGATGGCTAAAACAAGCTGAAACTTTGCCCCAAATTTGACCAATTGGAAACATGTGGAGTCCTTTTCTGCTTTAAATAAAATCTTTTGTTATCCTTTTATAAGGTAGGTAATTTTATTTCTATGGTACATTTTCAGCAACAATGCAGTTCAAAGTTCTTTACATGAATTAGAAGGAAATACAAACAAAACAAAATATAAAAAGAAAGACAAAAGGGTAAAAGAATAGAGCTGCATATTAGTTCCCCAAGTCTAATAAGAATAAGAACAAGTAGTCCATAATTTATAAACTATTCAGGGTTTCTCTGGGTAATAATCTAAAAAGTATAATATTAGTCTAAAGTAATGAGTACTCCACCACTTCTAAAAGTAATACAAATAATTATATTACATATTTTTCCTTAACCTTTTCCTAAATAAGGTTAAAATAATGTCTCATATTGACAAAAAAAATGTCAACAAAACAGAAAATATGTATTGTTTTTGTAAATATACCTATATTACTCAGAATCTATACTTGCAATGAAACCAAAACCATGTTAACATTGTTTGCTTCTGTTCATCTAAAACTGTGCTATCATCGCAATAATTCAACAATATTGCACATAATGTTTTCCACAATATTGTTTTTCCCTATTACACGCAGACATCTAATCACAACATTTTTCCTTTAAATTTCATACCATTCGAGTTGACAGCTTTCCCAGCAGTGGAGGAGAAGAACGCTGAAGTGTATTTAGACAAGATCGTGATGTAACATCTCATTTTACAGAGATAATTGGAAATACTGTCCTCTGCTACTTTTCATTAAGACAAGGGCAGCTCAGTGTAACTGACAACACTGTGTGTGTGTTTTAAATTAGGTGTTTACCTGTTTTATGAAGTGTGTAATTGAGCTCTCTTTGTTTTCAAATACTTAACAATGGTGTCTTTAATGCAGCCCCAGTTTTTAAGTCAAACATCCTTTCGCATTCAGATTCCTCTAGCCTCATGACATGAAAGATTTAAGAACTTCTAATTTTAGCTTAGTTAGATAACCTTATAAAAACGATGACAGCACATGCTCATTGTCAGAGAACAGAGATAAATTAACACAAAAGCAGAACAGGATTAAAGATAACCTAATTCAATTTGAAGAAAGAAATTCAGATGTTCACCCAAAGGCTGAGTGAACTTTAAAACGTTTATATGTCTGGGCGTCGCAATATCAAAATTGGAAGATGTTTGCTTGTCTTTGTGCCATCTAGTTACTGTCAGCATGTGAGAAGTAGGTGGAAAATATAATTATCTGATCACCTTTAGCTCAAAATATAAACTAACTGATCAAACCTAAAGAGAATCAATCTACATTGAACAGAAAAGTCTTTAAATCAGTCTGAAGTTAATGAAACTATATAACAATTTTTAGATTAAATTAAATTATTCTCAATTCTCATTCATTGAACCTGAGATTTACCACACAGTAGCTGGGCAAATGCATCAACAAAGAGCATAAACTTTGACGCACTCTTTTGTTTAAGGGCTCCATATTATATCACAAATACTCCACTGATATGTCATTGTGTGCAATAGCAATATGGCAAAGTATCTTTTTCAGTCAGAAGATACTACAGACACTGCAAGACTGACTGTTACAGACAATCTACAGCAACTCTGAACAAAATTGTACTTACATCAAGATTTAATTTCTCTTTGTGATTAGTAGTGTTGTTAAATAAGATATTCTGGTAAATGCATCATGAATGTGTCAATAAAAAATGTTGTTAGAATAGAAATTGTGGCATTTATTCCAGTATCTAGATGAATTATTTGCTATATAGGGTCAGTATTTGCTGCATTTCGCATGTTCTCCTGATATCACGCAGCCCAAGTTAGCAGTTAATGGTTTTGATGCTTAAATTGAGATATTTTAATTCCTCATTTTCTGTTTGACTTACTGCCTCTTCAAAATAACCTGCAGTACTCAAACAAAATCTGTAAATTGGTATCAGTGAAAAAAATGCAGGATTGGTCTATGTTTCATTCATAATTTTCTGTACGGAGAGCCATTCCAGCCAAAATTCAATTAATTAATTAGTTAATTCATAAGTAAATAAATAAATGATTGGCTTCTTTATCCTTATTTATTTATTTAAACATTCATGTATTATTTTATTTGTTACTTTATTTATACATTTATCATTTTATTTATTAATTAATTTATACATTTATTACTTTATGTATTTATTTGTTTATTTCTTCCCACATTTATTTCTGCCTGTCCTTTTTCCACTTCCTTATTCATTTTTGCTTCATTATGATAATGAGACAAGCAACTGATCAATTACAAAAAGCAAAAAATGAACAGCAGCATAAACTAGCCGACACATGAGTAGAGCACTTTACACTTTTAGCAAATTCCTAATTTGTGAAATATTTACTGGTGAAAAGAGGGACAAAAAGGTGGTATCCAGACTTTCTTCCATAAATAATGCTACAATCTTGTGTCACTCTTAGAAACCCATTTCTGTCGTCTCGGGTCGTGAGCTGAACGTATCCAACGCTACTCAGAATAAAAACACACGTCTTTTAGTTTCCGTTTATCTTTTACCCATCCCAACTTTTGGGAAAACCAAAAAGCTCCTCATTTTAAGAGTCAAGATTGTTCGACATTTTCTCTTCAACAACAACTCCGTTTTGAAAATGCATTTTAGAACAACACATTTAGAAAGCCAAAGAGAGTAGACTTCTTCACCCCCCCTCCCAACCCGTAAGCCATGAATGAAGACAGTATTCAAAAAGCAGCTGTCGATCAGCATTTCCACAAAGGCGTGTGACTGAACAACAATCAATGCCTTGAAAACATGGGCTGCTCTGTGAAAAGCTCTCCAAACACACTATTAAAATAGAGATCAATGCCGGGCCTTGCTTACAGCGTTATCATACAACACAGACACACATGCTGGGTCCAAACGACGTCTTTGTGCTGACGAAGACCAAACAGAAACACTTTTAACGACATCCCCTGCACTGACGGTTCAGACCTAACATAATAACCATGTGCCTCAATTCAGCTGCATAGCATTCTGTTTATTTCACAACAAAAGACTAACCTTCAATTTATTTAAAAAATCATATTTGTTAAACAACGTAAAGGGTCATCTCATAAACAGTCACATAATTCAAGAGTGAATGTAAACACAGGAAGTTATAGCTTTCTTTGATTCCAATAATTGATTAAAACTTAAATGCTAGGCTGCAAATTTCACTCCATTTCCTGTTGCCTATTTAAAAAGAACATAAATTTATATTGGTTCCAGCTGATCTATCTTTATTTTGTTAAATTGTTAAAGAGAAGGCCTCACCAGGTTGAGAGTGGCGCTAAGTTGTACTGATGAAAAATGTAATTATTTCATCACTTGTGTCTCCTAAGTATCCCTGTGTGTCAGAAATATCTACAAAAGTGAGACTGTGAACCTGCCTGAATAACGACGGGAAAGAATTATCGTCTTCAGAGCAATAATGTTTAAACTTCGCTGCAAGTAGTCGCCAAGCTGCAGCACAAAGAACAAATTTCTCACACCGTTCTTTTTTTTATATAGTTTCGCTAAAGTGGCTCTGTACAAGCGGCCGCTTTCTGTCTGCAAGACAAAAAAAGGCTCACCAAAATACTTACACCTAAGTTACCTCTTTTGTAGTTTAGATTTTTTAATTTTTTGCCTCTTTGGAAGAAAATTGAAGGCAGAATGAGGTCATTTGAGCACAATAACAACTTATTTAATAGGAGCCAGCTATTACATGATTCAATTGCTCTATAGATGTAGCCTAATTTGCACTTAAAACGATTTTGAACTGCACATGTGTGACTTCATTACACCAATCAAGAGCAGCTGGCTGAAAAGCATTTTTATGCTTTTGAGCGTTTGCCTGATTACCTGTTTCTTTCACCATCATTTGAAATTTTGTGTTATGTTTTATCACTTGACTTAATGGAGATGGTGCAAACTTTCAGTTTATGTTTCACTTATAAACAGTTCATCCACACTGAAAATAAATTACTGACAATATTCACAGCTTTACAGTTACAACAACTGTGAAGTCTTATTTCTCTGTTCTAGCTGAAACAAGGTTGTATTCTTTTCTTTAAGTTTTTAAGCCCCTTACACTGTTTCATGGTGTATGGTCCCAATTTCTTTTCTCTGTATTTGTTGTGTTTGGAGAATTGCAAATTATTATGCTGGTCTCTGTTGCGACAGTTTTCTCTTGCAGCTTAAGATTTCCACGCTCTGGAGCGGCTGCAGAAACTTTACAATACATGCAGGCTTTTGTTGAGCACAAACCCTTTATTGTAGGTTGAACTTTAATTCAAAGACATGTTAGGGCCTTTTTAGTGTTTCACAAAAAAAATTCAGAGTACTTCAAAAATAAGGCTGGAACTATTAATTCAACTAATCGTGATTAATCGATAATTGAAATAATCGTCAGCTAATTTAGTGATTGGTTAATCGTTAACTGGAGAATACAGACTCATAAGGCCAATTTGGTGGAAAAGCAACATATTCAGAGCAGTTTTTTTTATTATTTAAGATGAGAGAAAATATCTTTTGTCTGTAAATATGTTCTACCTAGAACTCATCAGGTGGCAGTTTTAGCTCCACCTGATTCAACTAATGTAAACAAACTTAATAAATCTCCTATTAAGCACGTTTTGCTGTCCAATTATTACTCAATTAATCCAGAAAATAACAACAGATCAGCTCTATGTTGTACTGATGTTAAGTCAAGAAGAAAGAGCTGATCTTTTGTCGATGTTGGGAGTATTTTTAGCGGCGCAAATGATCAAATGTACACTACAGGAATGCTGCTCTTGCATTTTAGGCAACAACATTTTTATTTGCTTATTTAAAAAAGAAATGAATTATTAGTTTATTTGAGAATTTTTATGTATTACTAGTCTTGTATAGAAAGGATCAAATCTGCAGCATGTAACCTTTATAATATATATATATATATATATATATATATA